>JAVSCE010001984.1:0-216817 GCA_032199065.1 Smutsia gigantea
AACCTGTCATCAGAAGGGAAAGAGTAAAGGAACTACATGTTTGTGAAGCAGCATTAAGGTGCACTTGAATTTAGTGTCCATAACTTCATGTTTGACACCTCCGGCTTACAGTTCCATTTTTAAGAATACCTAGGGATCAAAAATTGAAATGCTGACTTCACCACTAAAATCAGGGGATCCTCCAATTGGAAGGTACTTCAAATACTATCACTCAACTGCTTTCTTTCATAGAGAAAAAAAATTAAAGACCAGGGAAGTTAAGACATTTGCTAAACAAGGTTCCCAAACAAGTTAATGGCAGAACCCAGATCTTTACTATGGGAAAGAGAATGAACACTTGATAGGCATGTCCCCTGTGGAGAATGTACAACAGTGGCTGGAATTTGTAGATTTCAGCTAAGTATAAACCTTTCTTACTAGTATATATAATAATGGGATGGGCTACCTGAGAGGGAGCCAAGGAGGAAGACATCTTTTAAGTGTAGTGAAGGATGGTTCTTGCATTAGGGAGTTAGTCTAAATTACCATCCCCATTCTGATACTCTACCCTTCAAATGGAGTGTCCAAGAAGTTTATGCACTAGCTAAAAATAGAATACCAGGGGCAGTGTTAGGATTATTAGAATAACTAAGGCCCACAACTCACGTACAAAGCCTCTTTGCCTAAGATCTTCAGTTACAAATTTGAATATGAGAACTGACCGAAGTTCCTTATTCCTCCTACCCCCACTGTGGTTCCTGTGCTTATCCAGCATGAAACAAGCAGCCAGAGGAAGAGTTAGGAGGCCTAAGGAGCTTGAATAATAAACAGAACAGATAATTAGTCCTTGAATAATTGATGAACTTAGGCTCCAAGGCTATCATTCCAACAAGCATTCTTAATGGTACTAAAACTAATCCAAACGTTTTCCCAGGGCCACCCAGCGAATGAATTACAAGGAAACACTGCACAGAGATGACGAGTAAGTCACGATTCCCATAAATAAGAATTGCCACAGCAGAAAAGGTGCCTTTACAATACAGTCTAGGAATGTATTCTCCAATCTAGTTTGTCCCATAGCATGTTTGTACTTTTCAAATTTTTTTACAGTGTATTTGGAAAGGAAGCGGGGGAATGGCAAGGACAGAGATAGCTTGTGTAGTGATAATTGCCACATGTCAAGCAAGGCTGACTGCCAGAAGAGAAACAAGGAGCCCTATTATATTCAAACAGCTTATCAGTTATATAGACAGCAAAAGAAAAGTGGCTCCCCCTGTGCTTTGCCCCACAGGGCAACACTGAAAAGAAGGGGCCAGATGACAACAACGTGGCTGTGAGGATGCTCTGTTGCTGAGGAGCTGGGCCACGAACAGCTAAGCAGTTGCAGAGACTGCTGCGGTCCTCTAAGGAGGGGACAAGGCCTGTGCCTCATTGGAAGCAGGAAGCGGTGAGAAACTGTTTCATCTGGCTTCCCAGGAAGGTTGGGATACAAGTAAGAAGTGGCCCCGTGGGATCTCCTCACAAGGCCCCCATGTTCTGAGGCAATCACTAGGCCTGCGTGAAGACCTGCTCAGGTCGCCCATGCCCAGGGTGGAGCCATTCCCCTACACCGTGGTGGCCTTAAGGAGTCTCTTGTGAAAGATTAGGAGAGACAGAAGAATGACATGCACAAGTCTGTAAAAAGAACCAAAAGGGTTCTGATTCGGAAGCCGAGGCTCCGCTGCAGGACAAGGGGAAGAGGTCACACAGGCGGTGTTGGTTTGCTGAGGTGGACTCCGCCATGGGCAAGGAGGTAATGAAACCCCACTGGACACGACACCCTGGGAAAGTCCACAGCGGGCCCAGCCCGTGGGTCTGGAAGCACTGCTTAACATCCACCAAACCAAAAGCAGAAGGACTTAAACTTCTCAGAACAAAGAAATTTTAAAACCTGACCAATAAAGTAACAAATACTCTAAGGAAACTATCCTGTTATGTTACATGAATATGCATTTTGAAAAGTTTTGGACATAGCATAGTACTCCCTAATGACTGTGTTCAATGGGCTCTGTTAGAATTTGGAGCTTCCTGATCCTCAAGACCCTGCAAAGCTAGAACCTCATGGAGTAAGGAGGGAAAAGTATGACTTTAAAAAGGGGGTTGGGAGTGGAAATCCAAAATAGTTGTTTGCTTAGCACTCTGTACTCCATAGCAAAGACACTGTTTCCAAAACAAAAATAAAAATTATTAGAACTTCAGATTTGAAAGGAATCTTGGAGACGATATAATCCAAAGATTTTCAAACATTGAAAATTTTCACTTCTAGAATTCCCTGTTCAAACAAAAAACCATGAAAAGGAGGATCATGGAGTCTGAGAGTCCATTCCACTCTCCCATTTTCTATTCCCACCCACCACTCTGAATGGCCTTGAGGACAGTCACAGAGCAAAGTTTA
This sequence comes from Smutsia gigantea, assembly GCA_032199065.1. NCBI lineage: Eukaryota > Metazoa > Chordata > Mammalia > Pholidota > Manidae > Smutsia > Smutsia gigantea. The sequence goes on from JAVSCE010001984.1 coordinate 2,414, forward strand.
GAAACCATGAATCTAGCCTGATTCTCTTAGTTTATGGATGAGGGAACAAAGGTCCAGAAGGGTATGGTTATTTTTTCTGAGGTTAAACTTCTGGTTTAGAGAAATAGTTTGTTCTCCTTAGCATTTCTTCACAATACAGTGTTGTTTCCAATAGGCTACTCATTTCTAAATTACTACACGTCTTGGTTCACCAATACAAAATCAGACTAGAAGAGACTGTTCAAAAGCAACTTTTAGAGTTCTCCTGTTCTGAGACTGAAATCATGCTTTTAAAAATCACTTACTTTTTTTTCTACTACATCTAGCTCAACGACATCCAGGATAGCTTCCATTCTTAGTAATTTAAGCATTATTTTATCAGAAATTTAAGAAAAAGGCACTCCTCATTTTATTGCACTTCACTTTATTGCAATTTGTAAATATTCTGTTTTTTACATAGTGAAGGTTTAAGATTTCAGTGGAGGAAGTAACTGCAGATGTGGTGAAAACAACAGAGGAACTAGAATTAAAAATGGAGTCTGAAGCTCTATTGCATCTTACTACGCTGGTGGACAGTGACTGCAATGAGTGGGGGTGAATGTTGAAACCACAGTTTCTCATGTGAAACCTTCATAAAATTGTATATCAATGATACCTTAATATAAAAAAAAAGGTGGGAGTCCAAAGATGTGATGGAATTGTTCAAACTCATGATAAAACTAATGGACGAGGAGTTGCTTCTAACACATGAGCAAAGTGGTTTCTTGAGATGGAATCTATTCTTGGTGAAGATACTGCAAAGATTGTTGAAAGGACAAGGGATTTAGAATATTACATACACTCAGTTGATAAAGCAGTGGCAAGGTTTGAGAGGATCAACTCCAACTTTTAAAGAAGTTCTATGGGAAAAATGCTATCAAACAGCACTCAGTGCTACAGAGAAATTGTTCGTGAAAGGAAGAGTCAATCCATGAGGCCAACTTCATTGTTGTCTTATTTCAAGAAATTGCCCCTGCCAGCCCATCCTTCAGCAACCACCATCCTTTGACAGCAGCTGTCAACACTGAGGCAAGACCCTCCAACAGCTAAAAAAATGATGACTCGCTCACTGAAAGCTTAGATGATTGTTAGCATTTTTTGACAATATTTTTTAATTAAAGTATGACATTGGTTTTTTAGACATAATGTTTTTGCACACTTAAAAGACTACAGAATAGTGTAAACACAACTTTTATGTGCACTGGGAAACCAAAAAATTCATTTGACTGACTTAATTGCAATAGTCACTTTATTGCAGTGGTCTGGAGATGAGCCTACAATATCTCCAAGGTCTGCCTATATGTGATTTTAATGTTTCATTGCACTTTCTAGCAAGGTTTTTATTTAGTCTTAGACCTAAAACACTTACTGAAGGAGAGCATCTCCAATTTGATAATTTATGTCAACATGAAAATATGATTAATTAATATAAATCAGATTTACTGCCAACTTTCTAGGAATAAATTTGTTTTGTCAAGTAGCCTGTTAATTAAACAGGAGTATGATAAGAAACACAGATGATAATAATACAAATTAATTATAACCCCAAGTTTCTTATTATCCTCAGAGAGAAATGTTGTAGGTAAAGCCCATGAACAACAACAAAAAATATGTTATACTTTCAATACCAAAATTTGAAATACAATTTTGGCACTGCTATTCCATTAGCATGTGAAAGTTAAACAAGAAAGACATTGGACACACAGCTTAATGATTAATACTCTGCACCTATTTTGAGGGCATAAGAAGCTGAAAATCTAGCATCTGCTGTGACAGACAAATGAATGTTATAGACAAGATCACCAATTCTGAATATCAAGATATATTTGAAGTTTCCATGTCTTCCACCTAAACAAAGAAATCAGATGTATTGTTTGGCTTCTGCTTGCATCATAAAGAGCAAAAATTTATTGAGATTCTGCACTATGCATTGGGCCATTATCCCAAGTAATAAGCATTTTAAAAAGACAAGTCCTCACTTCTCCAAAGAAGAAATTCAGATGGCCAACAGGCATATGAAAAGATGCTCCACATCACTAATCATCAGAGAAATGCAGATTAAAACCACAATGAGATACCACCTCACACCAGTGAGGATAGCCAACATCCAAAACACAAACAACAAAAAATGTTGGCAAGGATGTGGAGAAAGGGGAACCCTCCTACGCTGCTGGTGGGAATGCAAATTAGTTCAACCATTGTGGAAAGCAGTGTGGAGGTTCCTCAAAAGACTCAAAATAGAAATACCATTTGACTCAGGAATTCCACTCCTGGGAATTTACCCTAACAATGCAGCAGCCCAGTTTGAAAAAGACAGATGCACCCCTATGTTTATCGCAGCACTATTTACAATAGCCAAGAAATGGAAGCAACCTAAGTGTCCATCAGTAGATGAATGGATAAAGAAGAGGTGGTACATATACACAATGGAATATTATTCAGCCATAAGAAGAAAACAAATCCTACCATTTGCAACAACATGGATGGAGCTAGAGGGTATTATGCTCAGTGAAATAAGCCAAGCCGAAAAAGACAAGTATCAAATGATTTCACTCATATGTGGAGTATAAGAACAAAGAAAAATACTGAAGGAACAAAACAGCAGCAGACTCACAGAACCCAAGAACGGACTAATAGTTACCAAAGGGAAAGGGACTGGGGAAAATGGGCGGGAAGGGAGGGATAAGAGGGAAAAAGGGGCATTACGATTAGCAGATGTAATGTTGGGGGGGCACGGGGAGGGCTGTACAACTCAGAGAAGACAAGTAGTGATTCTATGGCATCTCACTACGCTGATGGACAGTGACTGTAATGGGGTTGGTGGGGGAGACCTGATGAAGGGGGTAGTGTAATCACCATAGTATTGCACATGTAATTGTAGATTAATGATATCAAAATAAACTTGAAAAAAAAATAAATATAAAAAATAAAATAAATAAAAAGACAAGTCCTGATATTCTGGGAAGATGGCGGCATGAACAGGGCAGCGGAAATCTCCAAAAACCATATATATTTGTGAAAATACAACAAACACAACTATTCCTAAAAAAGAGGACAGAAGATATAGTATGACAGCCAGGCTACAGCTACACCTGTGACAACTCAGTGCCTCACGAAGGGGGTGCACAGCTAAGCGGGAAGGACCCCACAACCCACATCAAGGACTGGAAAGCACCAAGAGGACCAGAAGGCACCCAGCGAGACTTCAAACCCCCGCAGTGCTATAGGCTAGGCTGAGGGCGACTCTGCACACAGGCAGCTCCGGGGATTATCCCAGAGACTGCCTCCTAGTGGGAGAGAAACCAGTTCAGGCCCCGGAGAAGGGCAAGGAGAACAAGCAGGAAGGGACTTTGTTCTCCCAGCTGACACACGTGGCACCAACCAGCGACCACTTCTATCACCATGAAAAGACACAGGAATATGGTACACACAAAGATTACCCAGACAACCCCAGAGAGAGGGCCTGATGGGATAGATTTATACAATCTTCCTGAAAAAGAATTCAGAATAAAAGTCATAGTATGCTGATGGATCTACAGAGAAATATGCAAGAGCTAAGGGAGGAAGTGAGGAAAGACAATGCAGAAATCAGAGAAGCGATCGACAGGCTTAAGGACAGAATGGACGACGTGCAAGAGACTGTTAAAGGAATAGAAATCAGAGAACAAGAATACAGAGAAGCTGAGGCAGAGATAAAAGGATCTCTAGGGATGGCTGGTTAGCCAGAGACGGGTAAGGTTCCTCATGGGAGGAACAACCTAAGACAGGCACAGTCGCAAGGGACCTCAGGTGAGCAACGTGGGGGCCAAGTGAGGTGAGGCATAGAACCTCACCCTCCAGATGAGAGAGACATTGCCTGTGACAAGCTATGTCACAGGCCGAGCCCAGCTAATCATTATTCTGGTACCTTCCACAAATATATGCATATGCATTTGAGTCAATTAAAACAAAAGGGGAAATGTGGGATTCACTTATAATTTAAGTATAAAAATCACATGAATAATCATAGTTGACTTGATTGATTATAGTAACTGAATTAGTTTCTCTGATATGACTGCCTTTGCATTGTTCACCTTGTGAGAACTTGTTCACTATGTTCCTTGCATTGTTCACCTTGTGGGAGCTTGTTCACTGTATTGGAACTTGTTTGTTATGCTCCAAAAGATTGGAGACAGTTGAGAATTAAGCTTGGAGTTGATTAATGATAGCGTATTGAGTTCCCAATGCAGAATTCTATTGTTGTTAGCAACCATTTGATCAATAAATGTGAGAGGTGCTCTCTTAGCATCACTCTTGAGCTGTTAAAAAAAAAAAGCAGATTAGATGTAGTAGAAGAGATGTAAATGGAATAGAAATTAAAGAAGAGGAATACAAAAAAGCTGAGGCACTGAGAGAAAAAAGAATATCTAAGAATGAAAGAATATTGAGATAACTGTGTGGCCACTAATAAAAAAATTAATAGTTCTGTGGGTGTAATGTGCAGCATGGTGAGCAATAATGTCTTGTGTATTGAAAAGCTGTTAAGAGAAAAAAACCTCAAAAGTTCACATCGCAAGAAAAAATAATTTGTAACTATGTATGTTGAAGGATGCTAACTAAACTTGCTGTGATAATCATTTCACAATAAAAATAAATAAAAATAAAAAATAAAAATAAAATAAAAGGATCTCTAGGAATGAAAGAATATTACGAGAACTGTGTGACCAATCCAAACGGAACAATATTCGCATTATAGGAGTACCAGAAGAAGAAGAGAGAGAAAAAGGGATAGAAAGTGTCTTTGAAGAAATAATTGCTGAAAACTTCCCCAAGCTGGGGAAGGAAATAGTTTCTCAGTCCACAGAAGCCCACATATCTCCCAACACAAGGGACCCAAGGAAGAAAACACCAAGACACATAATAATTAAAATGGCAAAGATCAAATATAAGGACAGAGTATTAAAGGCAGCTAGAGAGAGAAAAAAAATCACCTACAAAGGAAACCCCATCAGACTATCATCAGACTTCTCAACAGAAACCTTACAGGCCAGAAGAGAATGGCATGATATATTTAATGGAATGAAACAGAAGGGCCTCAAACCAAGAATACTGTATCCAGCACGATTATCATTTAAATTTAAGGGAGGGATTAAACAATTCCCAGACAAGCGAAAGCTGAGGGAATTTGCCTCCCAAAAACCACCTCTACAGCATATCTTAAAGGGACTGATCTAGATGGAAGCACGCCTAAGGCTAAAAAGATGTCACCAGAGAAAATAAAATCATAGCAAAGAAAGCAGACCATCCAAATACTAACTAAAGGCAAAAAGTAAAATAACTATCCAAAAAACAGTCAAAGAAAATGTAAAAGAGTACAGAATAAAACACGCAGCATATAAAGAATGGAGGAGGATGAAGAAGAGAGAGAAATAAAGAACCATCAGACTGTGTTTATAATAGTTTAACGAGAGAGTTAAGTTAGACTGTTAGATAGTAAAGAAGCTACCCTTCAACCTTTCGTAACCACAAATCTAAAGCCAGCAATGGCAATAAGTACATATCTATCAATAATCACCCTAAATGTAAATGGACTGAATGCACCAATCAAAAGACACAGAGTAATAGAATGGATAAAAAAGCAAGACCCATCTATATGCTGTTTACAAGATACTCACCTCAGACCCAAAGATATACACAGTCTAAAGGTGAAGGGATGGAAAAAGAAATTTCATGCAAACAACAAGGAGAAAAAAGCGGGTGCTGCAGTAATTGTATCAGACAAAATAAACTTCAAAACGAAGTAAGTAGCAAGAGATAAAGAAGGACATTATATAATGGTAAAGGGGTCAGTCCAACAAGAGGATATAACCATTATAAATATATATCCACCCAACACAGGAGCGCCGACATATGTGAAACAAATACTAACAGAATTAAAGGAGGAAATAGAAAGCAATGCATTCATTTTAGGAGACTTCAACACACCACTCCTCCAAAGGACAGATCAACCAGACAGAAAATAAGTAAAGACACAGAGGCACTGAACAACGCACTAGAACAGATGGGCCTAACAGACACCTACACAACTCTACACCCAAAAGGAGCAGGATACACATTCTTCCCAGTGCACATGGAACATTTTCCAGAATAGACCACATATTAGGCCACAAAGACAATCTCAGTAAATTAAAAAATATTGAAATTCTACTAACTAACTTCTCAGATCACAAAGGTATAAAACTAGAAATAAATTGTACAAAGAAAAAAAAAGGCTCACAAATACATGGAGGCTTAATAATATGCTCCTAAATAATCAATGGGTCACTGACCAAATTAAAACAGAGATCAAACAATATATGGAGACAAATGATAACAACAACACGAAGCCGCAACTTCTGTGGGACACGGCAAAGGCAGTTCTAAGAGGAAAGTATATTGCAATCCAGGCCTATTTAAAGAAGGAAGAACAATCCCAAATGAATAATCTAAAGTCACAACTATTGAAATTGGAAAAAGAAGAACAAATGAGGCCCAAAGTCACCAGAAGGAAAGACATAATAAAGATCAGAGAAGAAATAAAAAAAATTGAGAAGAATAAAACAATAGAAAAAAATCAATGAAACCAAGAGTTGGTTTTTTGAAAAAATAAACAAAATAGATAAACCCCCAGCCAGACTTATTAAGAGAAAAAGAGAATCTACACACATAAACAGAATCAGAGATGAGAAAGGAAAAATCACTATGGACCCCACAGAAATACAAAGAATTATAAGAGAATACTATGAAAATCTATATAACAAGCTGGAAAACCTAGAAGAAATGGACAACTTCTTATTACAACCTTCCAAGACTGACCAAGCAAGAAACAGAAAATCTTAACAGACCAATTACCAGCAAAGAAATTGAATCAGTAATCAAAAAACTACCTAAGAACAAAACCCCCGGGCCAGATGGATTCACCTCTGAATTTTACCAGACATATAGAGAAGAAATAATACCCATTCTCCTTAAAGTTTTCCAAAAAATAGAAGAGGAGGGAATACTTTCAAACCCATTCTATGAAGCCAGCATCACTCTAATACCAAAATCAGGCAAAGACACCACAAAAAAAGAAAATTACAGACCAATATCCCTGATGAACATAGATGCAAAAATACTCAACAAAATACTAGCTAACCAATTTAAAAAATACATCAAGAAGATTATACACCATGATCAAGTGGGATTCATCTCAGGGATGCAAGGATGGTACAACATTCGAAAATCCATCAACATCATCCACCACATCAATAAAAAGAAGAACAAAAACCACATGATCATCTCCATAGATGCTGAAAAAGCATTTGACAAAATTCAACATCCATTCATGATAAAAACTCTCAACAAAATGTGTATAGAGGGCAAGTACCTCAATATAATAAAAGCCATTTATGACAAACCCACAGCCAATATCATACTTAACAACAAGAAGCTGAAAGCTTTTCATCTAAGATCGGGAACAAGACGGGGATGCCCACTCTCTCCACTGTTATTCAACATAGTACTGGAGATCCTAGCCGTGGCAATCAGACAAAACAAAGAAATACAAGGCATCCAGACTGGTAAAGAAGAAGTCTAAGTGTCACTATTTGCAGATGACATGATATTGTACATAAAAAAAACCCTAAATACCCCACTCCAAAACTACTAGAACTAATATCTGAATTCAGCAAAGTTGCAGAATACAAAATTAACACAGAAATCTGTTGCTTTCCTATACACTAAAGATGAGCTAGCAGAAAGAGAAATCAAGAAAACAATTCCATTCACAACTGCATCCAAAAGAATAAAATACCTAGGAATAAACCTAACCAAGGAAGTGAAAGACCTATACCCTGAAAACTACAAGACACTCCTAACAGAAATTAAAGAGAACACTAACAAATGGAAATTCATCCCATGCTCTTGGCTAGGAAGAATAAATATTGTCAAAATGGCTATACTACCAAAAGCAATCTACAGATCCAATGCAATCCCTATCAAAATACCAACAGCATTCTTCAATGAACTGGAACAAATAGTTCTAAAATTCATATGGAACCACAAAGCAAGAGGACTGCTAAAGGTGCAAGGATTAGAAAGAACTTACTGCTCAGGAGAAAGGACTGGTAGACAAAATTGTCCAGGAACACTCTGCGCAGCAGTTTGGGAACTTAAACAATCTTCTGGTGCTCCGTCCCCACGGCTAGCTATGCAGCTCCAAGATTCCCCACCATGATACTCTGTGCCTTCCTCCTGGCTAGCCCACACCTGGCTCCCAAACCGGCAGCCCATGCCTTGACATCAGGCCAGCCAGAGGGAAGCCCTGCCTACAGGAGCTACAAACACAAAGCATAGAGGCTTACACTTCTGTGTTCAGCCCACTGGTTCTGGCAGTGGAGACAGGCATAGCAGCCGGGAAGCAGGACACAGCTCTTTCCTCCCCCTAGGCACCAGCACCACTCCCCTGCAACCCCCAACATCACTCTGGGGGCTGAGCAGCTCCAGAGAGTAGAGCTTCTGGGCACCAGAGGGCGCCACATACAAATATGAAATGTCAAAGGAACCTGGTTCAAAGCAAAATCTCAACACCAGAGAAAGGACTGAGTGAGACTGAATTAATAAATCTTCCTGAAAGAGATTTCAAAATAAAAATCATAAACATGCTCATGGAGGGACAGAAAAATATTCAGGAACTCAGGAACGAATTTAGGACAGATATCCAGTTGTTGAGGAACACAATGGAGAGTATTAAAAGCAGATTAGAGATATTTGGCTCAAGATGGTGGCATGAGCAGGGCAGCAGAAATCTCCCAAAACCATATATATTTGTGAAAATACAACTATTCCTAAAAGAGAGACCAGAAGATACAGTACAACACCAGGCTACATCTACATCTGCGAGAACTCAGCGCCTCACGAAGGGGGTAAGATTCAAAGCCGCAACCCGGCAGGACCCAAGCACTGCCCCCACCCCAGCTCACTGGCAGGAGGAAAAGAATCAGAGTGGAGAGGGAGTGGAAGCAAAGGACTGCTAAACAACCAGCCCTGGTGATCTGCATTGGGAGCACAGACACACATCGCATGGTGTATTGGAGATTAGAGAAATGGAAGGGCAGGATCCGAGATGGAGACTGTGAGTGGGTCCCCACAGCTGGCTCCCCTGTTACAAAAGAAAAGTGGGCACTTTAAAAGTCTTAAAGGGACAAGGGCTTAACATGTGGACAAAACCGTCCTGGCACACTCAGCCCAGCAAGCTGGGAACCTTAAGGAACTAAGGTGCCATAATCCCCTGGGTGGCAACACCCCCCCAAAGCCCCTCATGATGATAAGCAGCCTGCTGTTCATTCCCCCCGCCGGCACTGCAAGCAAATCGGCTGATCTGCCACAGCTGCGCAACAGCGGGAGAGCGGCCCCGCCTGCAGCAACCACACAGAATCTCCTCCCAGCAGGTGTGCAGCTAACCAGGAAGGGCCACAGAAGCCAGAGCAAGGTCTGGAAGGCACCAAGGGGCACAGAACACACCCGGCGTGGTTGCAAACCCCCGCAGTGCTCTAGGCTACCATGAGGGCAGCCCTGCACATGGCAGCTCAGGGGATTATCCCAGAGACTGCCTCCCGGTGTGCTGGTAACCAGCACAGGCTGTGGAGAAGGGCAAGGAGAACAACAAGCAGAAAGGGACTTTGTTCTCCCAGCTGACAAATGTGGCACCTGCCTGTGACCACTTCTATCGCCATGAAAAGACAGAATATGGTCCAGTCAAAAATCATCCAGACAACCCCAGAGAGACGGCCTGATGGGATAGATTTAAACAATCTTCTTGAAAAAGAATTCATAATAAAAGTCATAACCATGCTGATGGACCTACAGAGAAATATGCAAGAGCTAGGGGAGGAAGTCCCTGCAGTACTTGTATCAGACAAAATAGACTTAAAAACGAAGAAAGTAGCAAGGATAAAGAAGGACATTACATAATGATAATGGGGTCAGTCCAACAAGAGGATATAACCATTATAAATATATATACACCCAAACAGGAGTGCCGACATATATGAAACAGATAATAACAGAATTAAAGGAGAAAATAGAAAGCAATGCATTCATTTTAGGAGACTTCAACACACCACTCACTCCAAAGGACAGATCAACAAGACAGAAAATAAGTAAAGACACAGAGGCACTGAACAACACACTAGAATAGATGGACCTAACAGACATCTACACAACTCTACACCCAAAAGCAGCAGGATACACATTCTTCTCAAGTGCACATGGAACATTTTCAAGAATAGACCACATACTAGGCCTCAAAAAGAACCTCCATAATTCAAAAAGATGGAAATTCTACCAACCAGCTTCTCAGATCACAAAGGTATAAAACTAGAAATAAACTGTACAAAGAAAACAAAAAGGCTCAGAAACACATGGAGACTTAACAACATGCTCCTAAATAATCAATGGATCAATGACCAAATTAAAACAGAGATCAAACAATATATGGAGATAAATGACAACAACAGCACAAAGCCCCAACTTCTCTGGGATGCAGGAAAGGCAATTCTAAGAGGAAAGTATATTGCAATCCAGGCCTATTTAAAGAAGGAAGAACAATCCCAAATGAATAGTCTGTAAAGTCACAGTTATTGAAACTGGAAAAAGAACAACAAATGAGGCCCAAAGTCACCAGCAGAAGGGACATAATAAAGATCAGAGAAGAAATAAATAAACTGAGAGGAATAAAACAATAGAAAAAAATCAATGAAACCAAGAGCTGGTTCACTGAGAAAATAAACAAAATAGATAAACCTCTAGCCAGACTTATTAAGAGAAAAAGAGAATCTACACACATAAACAGAATCAGAAATATCAGAAATGAGAAAGGAAAATCACGACGGACCCCACAGAAATACAAAGAATTGTTAGAGAATACTATGAAAATCCATATGCTAACAAGCTGGAAAACCAAGAAGAAATGGACTTCTTAGAAAAATACAACCTTCCAAGACTGACCAAGCAAGAAACAGAAAATCTAAACAGACCAATCACCAGCAATGAAATTGAATTGGTAATTAAAAAACTATGCAAGAACAAAACCCCCGGGCCAGAAGGATTCACCATGGAATTTTATCAGACATATAGAGAAGGAATAATACCCAATCTCCTTAAAGTTTTCCAAAAAATAGAAGAGGAGGGAATACTTCCAAACTCATTCTATGAAGCCAGCATCACTCTAATACCAAAACGAGGCAAAGACCCCGCCAAAAAAGAAAATTACAGACCAATATCCCTGATGAACAGAGATGCAAAAATACTCAACAAAATATTACCAAACCAAGTTAAAAAATACATCAAGAGGATCATATACAATGATCAAGTGGGATTCACCTCAGGGATGCAAGGATGGTACAACATTCAAAACTCAATCAACATCATCCACCACATCAATAAAAACAAGGACAAAGACCACATGATCATCCCCATAGATGCTGAAAAAGCATTTGACAAAATTCAACATCCATTCATGATAAAAACTCTTAACAAAATGGGTATTGAGGACAAGTACCTCAACATAATACAGAGAATTTGCCTCCCACAAACCATTTCTACAGTGTATTTTGGAGGGACTGCTATAGATGGAAGTGTTCCTAAGGTTAAATAGCTGTCACCAGAGGTAATACAAAGAGATTGACTAAAGGGTACAGAATATGATACCTAATATTTAAAGAATGGAAGAAAAGGAGGGGTAAAAAAAAAAGAACCTTTAGATTCTGTTTGTAATAGCATACAAACTGAGTTTAGTTAGACTCTTAGATTGTAAGGAAGTTAACCTTGAACTTTTGGTAACCACGAATCTAAAGCCTGCAATGGCAATTACCTATCAATAATCATCCTAAATGTAAATGGTCTGAATGCATCAATCAAAAGACATAGAGTTGCTGAATGGATAAAAGAACAAGACCCATATATATGCTGCCTACAAGAGACTCACTTCAAACCCAAAGACATACACAGACTGAAAGTGAAGGGATGGAAAAAGATATTTCATGCAACTAATAGTGAGAAAGAAGCAGAAGTTGCAGTACTTGTATCAGACAAAACAGAATTCAAAACAAAGAAAGTCACAAGAGACAAAGAAGGGCATTACATAATGATAAAAGGGTCAGTCCAACAAGAGGATATAACTATTATAAATATCTATGCACCCAACACAGGATCACCTACATATGTGAAACAAATACTAACAGAATTAAAGGGGGAAATAGAATGCAATGCATTCATTTTAGGAGACTTCAACACACCACTCACTCCAAAGGACAGATCAACCAGACAGAAAATAAATAGACAGAGGCACTGAACAACATATTAGAACAGATGGACCTAACAGACATCTACAGAACACTCCTTCCAAAAGCAACAGGATACACATTCTTCTCAAGTGCACATGGAACATTTTCAAGAATAGATCATATACTAGGCCTCAAAAAGAACCTCCGTAAATTCAAAAAGATGGAAATTCTACCAACCAGCTTCTCAGATCACAAAGGTATGAAACTAGAAATAAATTGCACAAGGAAAATGAAAAAGCCCACAAACACATGGAGGCTTAATAACATGCTCCTAAATAATCAATGGATCAAAGACCAAATAAAAACAGAGATCAAGCAATATATGGAGACAAATAACAACAATAATGCAACACCACAAAATCTGTGGGATGTAGCGAAGGCCACGCTAAGAAAATATATTGCAATACAGGCCTACCTCGGGAAAGAAGAACAATCCCAAATGAACAGTCTAAACTCACTATTAATGAAACTAGAAAAGGAAGAACAAATCAGGCCCAAAGTCAGTAGAAGGAGGGACATAATAAAGATTAAATCAGAAATAAATAAAATTGAGAAAAATAAAACAATAGAAAGAATCAATGAAAGGAGGAGCTGGTTCTTTGAGAAAATAAACAAAATAGATAACCCCCTAGCCATATTTATCAGGAAAAAAAGAGAGTCTACACATAAAAAGAATCAGAAATGAGAAAGAAAAATCACTATGGACACCACGGAAATACAAAGAATTATGAGAGAATACTATGAAAAATTATGTGGTAACAAACTGGATAACCTAGTAGAAACGGACAACTTTCTAGAAAAATACAACCTTCCAAGGCTGACCCAGGAAGACACAGAAAATCTGAATAGGCCAATTCCTAAGAAAGAAATTGTATTGGTAATCAAAAAACCACCTAAGAACAAAACCTCTGGACCAGATGGTTCACTGCTGAATTTTATCAAACATTTAGTGAAGACCTAATACCCATCCTTATTAAAGTTTTCCAAAAGTAGAAGAGGAGGGAATACTCTCAAACTCATTCTGTGAGTCCAACATCACTCTAATGCCAAAACCAGGCAAAGACACCAAAAAGAAAGATATTACAGACCAATATCCCTGATGAACATAGATGCAAAAATAATCAATAAAATATTGGCAAACCAAATTCAAAAATACATGAAAAAGATCATCCATCATGATCAAGTGGGATTCATCCCAGGGATGCAAGGATGGTACAACATTCAAAAATTTATCAACATCATCCACTACATCAACAAAAAGAAGGACAAAAAACACATGATCATCTCCATAGATGCTGAAAAAGCATTTGACAAAATTCAACATCCATTCATGATAAAAACTCTTAACAAAATGGGTACAGAGGACAAGTACCTCAACATAATAAAGGTCATATATGACAAACCCACCGCCAACATTATACTTAACAGCAAGAAGCTGAAAGCTTTTCCTTTAAGATCGGGAACAAAACAATGATGCCCACCCTCCCCTCTTTTATTCAACATGTTTCTGGAGGTCCTAGCCATGGCAATCAGACAACACAAAGGAATAAAAGGCATCTAGATTGGCAAGGAAGAAGTCAGTCTGTCCATGTTTGCAGATGACATGATATTGTACATAAAAAACCCTAAAGAATCCTCTCCAAAACTACTAGAACTAATATCTGAATTCAGCAAAGTTGCAGGATACAAAATTAATACACAGAAATCTGTTGCATTCCTATACACTAACAATGAACTAGCAGAAAGAGAAATCAGGAAAACAATTCCATTCACAATTGCATCCAAAAGAATAAAATACGTAGGAATAAACCTAACCAAGGAAGTGAAAGACCTATACCCTGAAAACTACAAGACACTCCTAACAGAAATTAAAGAGGACACTAATAAATGGAAATTCATCCCATGCTCTTGGCTAGGAAGAATAAATATTGTCAAAATGGCCATCCTGCCTAAAGCAATCTACAGATTCAGTGCAATCCCTATCAAAATACCGACAGCATTCTTCAATGAACTAGAGCAAATAGATCTAAAATTCATATGGAATGCCAAAAGACCCCAAATAGCCAAAGCTATCCTGAGAAGGAAGAATAAAGCAGGGGGAATTATGTTCCCTGACTTCAAGCTCTACTACAAAGCCACAGTAATCAAGACAATTTGGTACTGGCACAAGAACAGACACATAGACCAGTAGAACAGAATAGAGAGCCTAGATATAAACCCAAGCATATATGGTCAATTAATATACGATAAAGGAGCCATAGATGGGGAAATGACAGCCTCTTCAACAGCTGGTGTTGGCAAAACTGGACAGCTACATGTAAGAGAATGAAACTGGATTACTGTCTAACCCCATACACAAAAGTAAATTCAAAATGGATCAAATGTAAGTCATGAAACCATAAAACTCTTAGAAAAAAACATAGGCAAAAATCTCTTAGATATAAACATGAGCAACTTCTTCATGAAAATATCTCCCCGAGCAAGAGAAACAAAAGCAAAAATGAACCAAGTGGGACTATATCAAACTAAAAAGCTTCTGTACAGCAAAGGACACCATCAGTAGAACAAAAAGACATCCTACAGTATGGGAGAATACATTCATAAATGACGTATCCGATAAGGGGTTGACATCCAAAATATATAAAGAGCTCACACACCTCAACAAACAAAAAGCAAATAATCCAATTAAAAAATGGGCAGAGGATCTGAACAGACACTTCTCCAAAGAAGAAACTCAGATGGCCAACAGGCACATGAAAAGATGTTCCACATCACTAATCATCAGAGAAATGCAAATTAAAACCACAATGAGATATCACCTTGTACTAGTTAGGATGGCCAACATCCAAAAGACAAACAATAACAAATGTTGGTGAGGATGTGGAGAAAGGGGAACCCTCCTACACTGCTGGTGGGAATATAAATTAGTTCAACCACTGTGGAAATCAGTATGGAGGTTCCTCAAAAAACTCAAAATAGAAATACCATTTGACCCAGGAATCCCACTCCTAGGAATTTACCCTAAGAATGCAGCAGCCCAATTTGAAAAAGACATATGTACCCCTATGTTTATTGCAGCACTATTTACAATATCCAAGAAATGGAAGCAACCTAAGTGTCCATCAGTAGATGAATGGATAAAGAAGAAGTGGTACATATACACAATGGAATATTATTCAGTCATAAGAAGAAAACAAATCCTACCATTTGCAACAACATGGATGGAGATAGAGGGTATTATGCTCAGTGAAATAAGCCAGGCAGAAAAAGACAAGTATCAAATGATTTCACTCATCTGTGGAG
Source organism: Smutsia gigantea (assembly GCA_032199065.1). Taxonomy (NCBI): domain Eukaryota; kingdom Metazoa; phylum Chordata; class Mammalia; order Pholidota; family Manidae; genus Smutsia; species Smutsia gigantea. Next base: position 18,079 of record JAVSCE010001984.1, read on the forward strand.
TATAAGAAGAAAGCAAAAACTGAAGGAACAAGACGGCAGCAGACTCACAGAACCCAAGAATGGACTAACAGTTACCAAAGTGAAAGGGACTGGGGAGGATGGGTGAGAAGAGAGGGGATAAGGGGGAAAAAGGGGCATTATGATTAGCACACATAATGTGGTGGGGGGGGAACACAGAGAAGGCAGTATTTACAGAGGAGACAAGTAATGATTCTATAGCATCTTACTATGCTGATGGACAATGACTGTAATGGGGTATGTGGGGGGGACTTGATAATAGGGGGTCTTGTAACCATAATGTTGTTCAAGTTATTGTGCATTAACGATACCAAAATAAAAAAAAAAAAAAGAAGAAGGGGTGGCACATATACACAATGGAATTCTATTCAGCCATAAGACTGAAACAAATCCTTCCTTTTGCAACGACATTGATGGAGCTGGAGGATATTATGCTCTCAGTAAAATAAGCCAGGCGGGGAAAGACAAGTGACAAATTATTTCCCTCATTTGTGGAGTATAAGAACCAAGCAAAACTCAAGGAACAAAATAGCAGCAGACTCACAGACTCCAAGAAGGGCCTAGTGGTTACGAAAGGGAAGACGTGTGGGAGGGCGGGTGGGGAGGGAGGGAGAGGGGATTGAGGGGTATTATGTTTAGTCCACATGGTGTGGGGTATCACAGGGAAAACAGTGTAGCACAGAGAAGGCAAATAGTGAATCTGTGTCATCTTACTACACTGATGGACAGTGACTGCATTGTGGTATGGGTGCGGACTTGATAACATGGGTGAATGTAGTAACATTGTTTTTTCATGTGAAACCTTCATAAGAGTGTATTTCAGTAATACCTTAAAAAATTAAAAAAAAAAGAAAAGAATGACTGGGACGTTTTAAAACTCAGGGAGAAGAAACAGGAATTGGAACTAACAAAGAACCAAGAACAGACATAATGAGAATTAAGGGGAAAAACAGGACAATGGAATGCTATCACTGCTGACTGGTTCAAAGAGGTTAAAGAGAATGACAAGCAAAAATCACTGATAGCCTTGGAAAGAACAGCTTCAGGAAAACAAGGTGAAAGCTAATTTGCTGTAGGTTGAGGAGTCATAGTGGAAAGAGCAAGAATAATATTTAGCAGTAAAAAGACACAACAGAGTTGAAGGGACCAGAAAGTTGAGGGAATATTGTAGTCTTTAAGAAATAGCTATGGTACAGAGGCTAAGTACTATGGGGCCCCATACTTGGCCTGTCTGGACTGTAAAGGTGATAATGTAGGTGATAAGGTGGTCTGGCTATAATTTTTTTATTTCTACTTTTTAGTTTAGCAGGTGACATGCACATCTTTTGATAAAGGACCCTCTACTAATTCTTTATATATCTTATTTTCTTAAATGCTTTTTAACCTGAAGTATATTCTCCAAGTCAGGATACAATGATCTATTTTTTTTCCATTAAATGATGCTTTGTACTATGTAGATTAAATGTAGGAGAATTTTTAAAAGTTATAAATGGAAAAGTAAACATTTTTAACAGTTCACTAACTGAACACATTCTAGGCTATTTGGGGACTTGATTGAGTAAAAGGAATCCTATCTATTGACAACCTAAGTCATCTTGTATTGCAAAAATCAGTACTACCTTATCAGACTTGATCAGAAACTTCTTACCCAAGTTCCTTGCCAATCGCATCCTCGTCTACACCTAGGTTTTGTTAATTTTCTCTCCGCTTTCCCCTGGATACTCTTTTTAGGAATTGGCCTATGTTGTTTGTATCTTCTATCTTTTCCTCTAGTCATAAAATGAGTTTAACTATGATTTACCAAGTGCTATTAAGTGCCAGAGGCTATTCCAAATGCTTCACCCAGGCTGTGCCATGTACCCTCCCAGTGCGTTTTACAGAAGAGGAAACTGAAGCAGGAAGAGGGGCCAACTGACTTACCTAGTTTGTGAATGGGTCAAGACCGGAACCCAGCAAGTCTTCCTCCAAGTCCACAGCCCTAACCAATTGCTACACTACCTCTCACCAGATCCTCTAAGTCTCTTCAGAAGTGCATTCCTTCTCTTCATGAACTTCTTCAGAGTACTAACTTCATTGGGCAATATTTATTGTGTGATAATGGGCCAGCATGCTGGAGTTTTTCAGAAGCTAATGATACAGACACTGGAGCACACTGTCCAGAAGGTGAGGCAAACAAGAAGTCGTCAGAACAGAGTGTGAGGGGTGGGCACACTCCCACGGCCCTCACTAGGCCAGGGGCAGGGGAGGGGCCTTTCTCAATACCACCACTCCTAGGGGATGTGGGGGACGCAGGTCAGCGTGCTAGCCTTTGAATACCAGCTCCATATTTACTAGGTGGGAGACACTGTCTTCTGAACCCTAAGTACAACTACCAGTTGGCCATGTCAACTGGAGGCCCCTGCTTACAACTCAAAACTTTATGTATTTAAAATTCATTGGCTCTCTCAAACCAGAGGTTTGAGTGACAGCGCCCACCTCTGCCACGGGCACCACCATTCTTCCAGAATTCCAGGGGTGAAGCCTCTTGTGTTTCCACCTCCTCCGTTGCCTCTGAACTCTGATCTTTTCCCAAGTCTTTTTGAATCCCTCCTTCCTTTACATTTTTACTGTGACAACTAGTTGACTTCAGTAACTAGCCTAACCATTGCAGTAGCCTTCTCCTAACTTACCTCTCTGCTCTGAACCTCAATCTCTTAAATTATGACGCCAGATTAGTTTTCCTGACCCAACAATGGACCCTCACTCCTGGGCTCACTGCCCCTTGTGGCATTCCAGGCTCACTATGCTCTCCCTCCCATTAGCTTCTCCACTCGGTCCCTTCATGCATACTCTACCCGTCAAGTTCACCTGCTCCCTGTTCTCACACAAACCATGAGGTATATTGACTGCTCATGCCACTCCCCAATCTGGAACTCTTCCTCCATTTCTGAATGTCCAGATGCTGCCCATCCTTCGAAGCTCTGTTCAGATGCACTGTCCTATGAACTCTCCTTTGGTTGGAAATCATCTCTTTCTGATATAAAGTTACACAGCATTTTATCATTATCACTCTTCTAAGCACTTGATAACTTCTGCCATGTTTGTATAGTTACACATCTTCCCTCTTCTACTGCACAGCAAAGTCTCTGAAGTGTAGAATCCAGTAGTGATTTGTTCTTATGTCTCACTATCCCTAACACAAGGTGCTCAAAAATATAAGTAAGTGAATAAAAAAGCGAATGGATGACCAGAAAGACAGAAAGATGGAAAGACAGAGGATTTGGAAGCTGGAAGAATAGAATCACAACAGCACACTACCATGGCCATGGGCTGGACTGAAATTTCAGAGTGCTAAGCAACAGGCACTTCTCCATCACAGGTATTTAAAGTAGCAAATATAACTGCCTATAGTCACATTATTTAAAAAAGAATTTTCTGGAAGATGGTTACGTGAAAGGAATGAAATACCACCACCTAATGTTCAGGTCCATACACTGCTGAAAGGTACAAATGAATGCAAGTACAATAGAGGTTTTTTTCTTTTTTTTGAGAATTATTGTTAATGAAGCAGAAGAGGAAGGTGGAGACCATCTAAGAGGCGTTAAGAAAATACTTTCTCTTCTATACTCGTTCTTCCTTCCATTTGGCAATCCACAGGCTCTCAGTACCCACCACTTTAAAGATGTGGCCTCATGTCAAACATCTAATAAGCTTGTCTCAGAGCTGTTTTTAAAAAATTAAATCAAGAACTTAGCACAATCTCCAAAGTTTCACACAATCTCCAAAGTTTCTGCATTTGTGCAGATATTTTAAAAAGCACCTTTAAGTAAAAAGGGTTTAGAATGGAATTTCATAAAACTGAAGAAATGGATAGGTCAGTTTCACACATTCCTCTTCATATCTAGTCAGTTTCACAAGCAGAGAAGTGGATGGATGTTCTGTTCCTGCTGGCCAGTTCACTAGTACTGTGGCTATCTGCTTCTAGTCTCAGAACTGTTCACTTTTTTCAGAGAAGCAAAGTATAATTTTACAAGGTATCTTAACCATGCCCGGATTAGAGACCAGGGGGAAGAGGTCCAAATGCTCCTAAAGGAAAAAAAAATTTTTTTTTGTAGTGAATCTCTTCAAAAGGAATGTGTGACTAGGAGATTACTGCTTTGGGGGAGTTTATTTTGTTCTTGTCTCTATATGTACCACAAAAACCCTCACCAACAAAAGAGCACAGGAAATGAAAAGTTCCAACAATTCATTTCCAAGGAGATACAAGGCAGGCACTCGGCAATGCTTTAAAGGAAAAGAATGTTTCTTAAAGTTTTTTTTTTAACTTTGGTAATACAATATGAAGTTGTTCTTATACTTGTGAAGCTATGAAAATGAAGAAAGAATGGGCTTCTGAATATACGAAATAGAAATCCGCTGGTAAGACCTCCATTACAGCATGTAACAATCTCAAATGCAACTTCTGGTTGGATTTCAAGTCACCTTGGATAGCATTTAATTGATCCACAGCTATTACAAATATTAATCATTGTTAATCTAACCATAAAGAACCATTATTTATCTCCCTAGAGTTCCTGATAAAATTCACTGTTTAAATAACAAAGGGGAAAAAATACCTACCCTAGATTGACAGCTTCCATGCACATTCAAGCAAGGGGAATCATACCAAAAACAAGGCTACTTCACAGCAAGATTTATTAATACATCCAAAAGAAAGAAAGAAAAATCATTTTGTCACACTATATACAGATAATACATACAGTGTTTTATACACATATTACATCAGTTTTTACACAAGAAAAATATACATAAAAATGTAAACTTTTGTATACAAAAACCCTTAAACAAATTAAACAAGGACCAGATAACAAAAGGAGACCAATCCATTATTTCATCAATTTTTTTAAACAGTAATACAGTACATTCATTGAGATATATATGGAAAATGTGAGCCATCTCTTCTTGTTTAAAGGGAAATTACAAACCCAAAGCCCATTGTCTCCCAAAATGTGGTCTCCCCCAGCAACACCACGCCCAATGCCATAGCCATGCCTTTCTGTGGGAACTGAGGACTCTTACCCAGACCTGCCAATCTCCTCACTTTGTTTCTACAGTCCGTGCAGAAACGAGAGGCTCCTAGCTTTTGTGCATGTAACTAAGCTCCCAGCCACTATTAGCACAGATGCAGAGAAGATCCTGTTTGTAAGTTCCCTTTAAGCAACTTGGTTTTGTTTTTGTAAATATTTTTAACGTACGGCCTGTTAAGCGTTCTTGTGTGCCAAGGTGAATGAGAACACTGAAAAAGAAGGGTCGAGAACTGCTAGTCCTTGCTACCGTGCAGTTACTTGGTTAGAAGAGATTTTAAACCTGCGCAGCCTGTCATTTACTGGTTTCAAATAAGCTACCTCACCTTTGATTTCGCGCCGCAACTGCCCAGAGGCGTTTTGTGACAGACAGGCTGCTTTGGATACCGAGCCCCAGCTAAGCGACTCTGTGCTGTCACTCAAACCCCAGCCTGTCCCTCTCAGTCTTCACGGCTCCTCTGACTCCACTGCTTTTGGTGACGTTTTACAATTTAGGATCGTCCATTACGTTCCTCTCTCTGTAAGGTCTTAAAATGTAACCCGCTGCCAACTCATCACAAAACAAATGTGAACAGTTTTTTTTTTAACATTTTTAAATTCAGTGTGTCAAATTTTATATACTAATGAAAAACACCTGAACCTGTGGGGAACAAGAATTAAATCTACGTCAAGTGCATGCAGACTTGGAATTAAAAAAAAAAAGTCTGGGACCTTTAACTAAATGTAAAACATGCTTTAAGACAGCTTCATGAGAGCTGCCGTCTCTCAAAGTTGAATTTTGAACAAGGCCGAATAACAATGAGGTGATATATTTCCCTGCAGCTAGAGAGTCATTAACCTCCCCCAGGCAAAATGATCTCAATGATCATTATTTATTAATGAAAGGAAGAGGCAAATTGGTGAATTAAGAAGATGGTAGATGACATACACTAATGGAAATGTTAGGATTGCTTTATAACGGAAATAAACAGCCTGGTTTGTGGTAATCTCCATTTCAGAGAGAGGAAAAAATGCACAAAGTTCCTTTGGTGAATCTCCAGCTCTTTCTCCCATGGGGCAGATGACATTTCTAAAAATCACAGTCTCCCTTTCATTAAAAAAAAAATAATAATAAAAGGAAAAGGAAGATAAATAAATAACATGTGGATGTCTTTAGATGAGACTTTTAAATGTTCTTTAAATAATTTTTGATAATGTATTTTTAAATCATTACATACAACTGCCACTGCAGTGGCAATATTCCAGTAGGGGCAGCATTTTGCTAAATGTAAAAGATTGCCATTTAAAACTCATACATATACATGTGTATATACAGTATATCAACACTATTTATATACATATATATCTAGAGAGCAACACTTCATTGCCTTTGAATATCTATATCCACTCCCACAATATATACTAGAGACATACTGTGTGAGTATATACCAAAGTATATGTACACATGCTCCAACATGTATATATACACTTCTGTCTGTGTGTGCATAAGAGCTTTAAAGGCACAATATATAGGGATGCAAGTTTTCTAGAGAGCTGCAGCTAAGTTAAAAGAGAATGTCACAAATGTGAAAAGTCTAAAGGAACTATAGCAGTATTCATTATGTAAGAATTCATTAAAGTATTTAATCATGAATAAAATGAGTTAAAGAATTCAAGAGGCATATGTGTGACTTTGTACTCTCTCCATTAAAATGAAAATGGTAGATTTATGATTAAATCACAAGGAAAACCAAATCTTTGAAAAATTACTAATGACAAGAAATGAGGAAATAAATCTAACACTACTATCAATGAAAAAAATCGTAATTATGTTTTTTCAATTTAGGTAAAAGGTCCCAAAATTATGTAAGTAGAACTTTCAAATTAGTTTGTTTGTTGGTTTTTTATTTGTTCATTTTTGAGACAAAGTTGAATGCCCAATTCTCAAGATTACTATAGAAAATACTGCCAATATTTATATCTTCTGGGAAATTTCAGAGATAAAGATCCTTAAAAGAACAACTGAGAAGTTAAGGGAAAAAAGATAATGAAATGTGATTTTTAAATGATGAGAGACTGATTTAGAAGGTAGTGAAGATGAAGAATAGTGGAATTGGCAAGTAAGAATAGTTGTAACAGGAATTCATTTACAATAATCATAAAGAAGACTATGACCCAAAGAACTTCCATCTCAGTATGCCCTGATGATGTACTCTGGACTGTCACCTCCTCTTGCTTACAGAATAATCCAAAACTTTCCATAGACGTATAATCTTGCTTAACAGAAGCTGTTTATCTATTATACACACACATTTTTTAGGGAAATATATGTATTTAGCTTTATCTATACACACACATATACATACGTGTATATATAGATTTATACAAATGTATAAATAAACAATACTTCTCAATCTTTCCATTGACAAGGCAAGTTCACATTCAGCAAAGTGCCACCACACCCCATATACACATCTCTGTACAGATATACACAAAAGGGTCTAATTTCACCCTTCAATCAGGGGAAATTTATTCTAGCAAATCCCATTAACCAGTAACTGAAGGGAGAAATGGCACCAATACAAACTCCATTCTTTCGTTTGCATGCATATGTACAAGGAATTTGCAAATGTCTTTTTAATCCATAAAACAAGAATGAATGAAACTGGGAGATGCTGCAAAAGTACAACTATAAAAGGAACAACATATAAAGCTTTCCTAGGTCTTGACTATAACTAAGATGAAGGCGGCTTCAAAGATAACTACAAATTCAGGTGTATTATCAGAAGTTGTTTTGACATATTTCAAAGTACATGTTTTTTATATTAAAAGTAAATGTGGTTGGAGCATTCAATAACAACTCTAGTTTAGATTATTTTAGACCACCAGATAACTCCAGTAATGAATGCATAGCAAAATGACAAAACTCAAAATACAGAAATATATATATATTTTTAATTCTATAGAGTAGCTTATTTTCATATAGCCAAAATATGGGGGCAGGGGGACAGGCTAACTTTATAATTAATAGCACAACTGAGTAGTTTCTGAAAAATTTTTGGAAAAACTGAAATCAACCCAGCTTTGAAATAGGCATGGTGAAATGATCCCACCAAGTCTTTGAACAAAGCAGCCCCTCCAAAAATGGCATTCTTACAAAAGGCCTATAATTTTCTTAACTTCACCAAGAAAAGATGATCAACAATATTTTCTAACTCAGAATATGAAGAATCTGCTATTGACACACACAAAAAAGTTTCAACTGATCTCTGGTCCCATCACCCCGACAGAAAAAAACAGCTCACATCTGGGTCTGTCTCTCTCTCTCTCTCTCTCACATTTTTATGCCCAAAAGCGAGAGGCTCGTCTTATGACCTGCTGTTTCTCATGTCACTTAAAAAAACACAGCATAATATAAGTTAATCAAAAGGTTAAAATAAAATGTACATGATATCAGAGCTAGCCTTTTAACACAAGATAACATAATGAAGAATTTGGTGTATTTATACAACAAAGACGATGAGAAAATAACTCCAATACCCTCAGCTAAATAAATCGTATTTCCACAATACATTGTTACCTTTCTCTAGTTTTACCTAAGCACACATTCATCTCACACACGTGCCCCCCGATGTATATTTCTGCATGTGTGTAAAAACACAGACATACACATGCACACAAGTAATCAATTCTATTTTAAGTCACAGTGGGAATTCCTTAGTGAGGAGGGATAAAAAGTTCCTGAATAAGACACTGAGAACATCTATATTTATTATTTTCTCTATTTTACTTCCCAACTTACAGAATAAACTGTAAATTAATGAACAAATCCATAGGAAATAAAAGAGGTCTTAAAAACTTAGTTTACAAATTCCAGCTACAGTAGTTGGGAGTTTTACTTGATCTATGTACTTATGTACTTATTTCTATTTACCCTGTAACTAAGCTTCTAGCCATCTTAAATGTAAACCACAGATCATTTACTAAAGAAACGTGAGTCTGAACAGTTCTATGAGCAGTAATAAATGGTCTAAAGGTGTTCTACATTTTGAGGCCCCAGGATATCCTTTTATTTTATATATCTGCAAGGTAGCAAAGGATAGCTATACACCTTGACACGGCAGAGATCCAGTGTAAAAAGGTGCTTCACTAGTTTGTTTTGTCAAAAAAAAAAAGAGCTCATATATCACTTTGTAGCTATTAAACACATAGGCAACATAATTCATTACACTCAATACAGCTTTAGTATAAAACATAATTTATGAGGTGATGTTAATAGCATAAATTAATATACCTTTTCTCTTAAAATCTACAATAAGTATTCTGAAAGTTCACTGGGAAAGGAAATTTTTAAATAAAAGTTTTAAAGCTGTGCGTGATGGGAAAAGAGTCTGTACACTGAAGCTGAGATGAGAGCCGGAAGGAGAAAGGAAAGAGTCCTATGCAAGACACTGTGGGCTACAAAACCAAATGTGTTCTCTTTCTTATGCTCTCTTCAATGATGAGTCACCTTTAGCTTCTTTGAAAACTACTTTATTTTAAAAACTGCCCTAATTTCCACAAGGAATCCCTGAGACATACTCAACACTATACAGTGAAAAGAATTATCACTGTTGGGAGGAACTGATTTCAACCCTTCCGAGCAGATGAAGACAATGTCACAAGTACCAAACTTCCCATCACTTCCACACTAATCTGCTGAAGCTAACTGTATCTTAAAGATGCAGGGTGGAGTCATTTCAGGGCAAATCAGCCTATTCCCCAAGGAAAAGCAATGGTGTGGCATTTAACTGCACTAGAACCTTCAGCACTGCATGATGAAAATTTTTCCAAGGGGAACTTTGGAAAGAGCTTACTTCAGTGGTCCCCAGCTTAAAAAACAGAAGCAAAAAAAAACCCCAAACCAAAACAAAAACAAGTGAAAGAAAAAGATCTATTACTCTTAGGTCAGGATCAGTACAGATCACGTGTGTGTGTGTGTGTGTGCGTGCGCGTGTATGTGTGCAAACTTTAGTACCTGGGGTGGGCTGAGGCACATGGGCAGAAGGGAAAAAGGAAGGGAAGCTGGTTGCCCTACAGAGCTTACTTAGAGTTACAGAGTTTCTCTAAGAAGTTTGTTTTTCAGACTAAACTTCAGATCACCAAAACCTTTGCCATTCAAAGTCACCAAACGTTTCTAGATTTTGGAACCTAGGGTAAAGAAAGGTTCCCAAATTTGCTTTCTCGCTGAAATGCCACATTTATTAGCTCTGTGTCCCAGTGCAGAGAGAGAGGAAAGCTAACAAAAAATAAGAGCTGGAGTGAAGAGAGAATTTTTGCTATTTGGAAATAAGGCTTAGTTTGACCCACAATTTTTGCATTAATGACACTGGTTATTAGGAGAGATGTAATTACTCACTTATGTTTTTATGTATTCTTTCCTAACTCACCAGTTAGGTGAAAATGCTTACTAGATATCAAATATACCCTTCACTGGTATTTTGTTACAAATCTTCTAAAAGACAGCATTTAAAATGTTACTATAATCTATTAAACATGGATGTTGGTTTCCTCCAGAATATGAGATGGAAACCTTATAAAGTTCAAGACATTGGTTAAGTCATTAAATTGTTTTACCTTCCTATAGAATGCCAGTGAAGCTTCAATTATTTTCAGTGTACTGAGAAAAAAAAATTCTATGTTCTATCACATATATATACATATTCCCACATCACACCCCTACTCCCAAGAAACCTATTTCTCATCAGGAAAAACTCCTTGGAATGATGAAGGTGTTGTTGATGAAAGAGATACAGACAAAGGCTATTCAGTATGACAGTTTAAGGAATCCTTTAAATCGCCTCATTGAACTGCAGAGTTCTACTGACCCTTTGGAAGACCATTGTATTAGATTATTCCATATATACCAGATTAAAAATGGAATTTAATAGATGTTAAAAGAGGGCTAAAAAATAAATATTTGAAGAAACTGGAAATTAGACACTTAAAAATTTTTTAAGTGAATTTCAAACCTAATAAATAATCAACTTAGTGTTATTAATATCCTCATGTTTTTGCAATACCACAACTTTTGAATTAACTTGGAGACAAAGTGATTGCCTCACACAAACACTACCAACCACCTTCACCAGCCCCATGATTCAAGGGCACCGGAAGGCTTACAAGTAAGGAACAACAAACTGAGAGTGTGGGAGTTAGCTATACATGCTCAAATTCTAGTGCCAATTGATAAAAACTGAATGGTACACGTCAAAAGAAACAGAAATCCTCTCACATACGAAGAAAATTGAACATATGGGGCACCACCTGTGTGTATCATGGACATTGTCTCCTTCCAAATCAAAGAACTGTCTTTGCCTCTGTGGACTGTGGTCATGGATTGATTGTGAACAAGCTCTGATAAGGAAAAGCTTTAGTGTTAGTCACAGAGAATGATCATTCTTAACTTGCAGCTGAGAGATTGGGCTTATTTAAGAAATAAAATTTATAAATTATTTGGCAAAGATAAAGTACTAACTTTCTTTAGCCTTAAGCCACTCAAGAAAGTAACTACAATTTTAAGGAAAAAAGGAACAAAATGCTTTCCCATTTATTCTTCATACCTTTGTTTGCTTCTCATTTATTCTAATTTTTCATGGAGGGATACTAGACGCACCACACTACCTGCCAACATAAAGCTATAAAACTACTCAGGAAGTCATTTATAAAGCAGTTGTATCTCACATGGTAGGTTACTAAAGAAAATAATCCTTCACCGTATAAGCTATGCGACAATAATTAGAAAACTTTTCCATTGCATAGTCTGCCATTTGGTGGGTTAAGTGTAACTGCTATTTACTATCGTGAATTGTTTACTAGCTACATAACCTACCCAGATGTGCAAATTGCTAAGCCATTTTTACAGAGGGAAAAAACAATATCTTAAGTATTTCAATGAAAATAATATTAACAATTATGCAGACAGGGAAGAAGAGAAAAATGCTTTTCTTCAGATGCTATAGATCACACCCAGTGAATACCATGTATTAGAAAGGAATTCAGATGCTCAGAGCCCAGAATGTATTCATTAACTGCAGCAACTTTGTATATTAAATCACATTAACACAATCTAACTGGCCTTTACAAATGGTCCCAAAGAACTGCAGAAACAGAGTGAACCTTCTTTGCCACTATTTTTCATGAGTTTAACACTAGTATAAAAGCTAGTTTCCATCTAATTAGGACCTTACATAAAACTTGTTTCTGATTCCAGTACTGCCTCACTATATAGCATAAGCGCTATTTTAGAAGACACTAATTTTCCTATTTCTGGAGTAAAAGACACTTCATTCCTTTCCTTACATATTAACAGCAAACCTACTATTAATAGACTAGAATTGCTCCATTAGCTACAAGAAAACAAAAAGAATGTCTCTGGTTCAGGTGTCCTCTCTTCCAAAAAGGACTCACAAGAAACAGCAAGAACAAAGCAAACTGCAAGCTCAGATGTATTTGTTCTGAATACATAAATGAGAGGAAAATTGTTTTTTTTTCTAATTTCTCAAACCTACACTGGTACTTTCTACAGGTGCCGTTTTCTTACCTACCATCACGGGCATCTAAACAAAAATGAATTCACTCAAAAAATTTTTGGTGTGAAGCTGTAACTGGCAACATTCCTGATCATTTCATGCCTCCTTACTAGAAAGCAGAAAAGGGCTTTTAAATGCACGTAAAACAGAAAATCGTAAAGAATAAGATGTGCAACTTACTGCAAACTGAAGAATTCTAAGCAGCTACTATGAGGGAGAAATAGCTAGAAACGTTTCAACTGACTACCCATGACTTTCCCTTTGCTGTCAAGGAAGGGCTGATAAAGTCAATGTGCTGCTCTGCTACAACCTTTAATTAGTACACAATGGCAACTAAGTGGCGTTAGGAATGGACAGTTATCTAGCAGTGATTGCAATGGGATGTGGGAGGAGTTTAGCAAGCTAAATGACACTTTTTGAGCAGAGGTAACTACTCATAATCACTTCATTACAGTACATTAAAATAAAAAAGCTTACTAACATAGGTTCACAGGCAAGAAATATTCAAATTATTTGTTCTCACCATGCAGAATAGAAAATTATGGTGATACCAAATATAATTTTGCTTTGTGGCATAATTTATAATTCAGAAATTTCTCAATCTGCAAAAAAGGCAAAGCTATTAAAAATAAATCTTCCAATTACCATGATTAAAAAAAAACAAAATATATTACAAACATATTTTTGGCCCACAAAAAGAAACTTCAATAAATATAAAATAGGGCATACAATGATTTCATACAGTCATGTGACATTTCCCCTCCATAATTTCAGGCACGTGGTTATCTGCATAATGCCTGCTGATCACCATCATTCCTTTAAAAAGCAGAGAAAAAAAAGCTTTCAAAAGAAGGGACTGGTTAGAATTAGCATGGCATAAAGAGAATACACATAGGAAGTAGGAAAATACATCCAACTCTTTAACTATTGAAAAGGAATTAAGATCAAATATTCCCTGACAAATGAATTATTATATCACATCATTAATAGATATGTTCTCTCTACTCATCTTTTAAAATATATATATGTAAATTAGACTAGACTCAGGTATAAATAGCCAATGGTATCTCAGAGGACAGTGAAACTTCTCAGCAAAAGCAGAGTACAGATGCCTTTAAAATCTAGTTCCACCCTTGGGGAGGGGGCCAGGGGAGAAGGCAGGTAAAAAGAAACATCACATATTCATTTCAAAGTCATCAACTTACTAAACTACCCAATGTGAATTTTTAACCTTAAAATTCTGGTACTTTAGAAAGATTTCCCAAAACTTAAACCTAAGTACTTAAATTGTTTTAAAAGTACCAAAGGATGGGTAAAATTTATGTCTAATTTCCATATTCTGCTTTGAAAGAAACTTTAAAATGTGTATCCTTCAGATATTACATATCACTTCACAAGTCGTACATTGATTCTACAAATGTCTTCAACATTTTACAAATCTTCCCAAAGAATCACTACTGTAAACATGAAAAATTCAAAAGCAAAAGATGGATCAAGGAGTTCACAGATCCCATCTTTCCAAATCTATCTGACCTATCCCGCTTTTCACATCATTTTAATTACATCTTGCAAATGTATTCCATGAGAGAGGGATTTAGAAACAAATGCATGTCTAAAAAGGCATTATAACCATCAGATAGCAGAATCTCAGCAACCCTGTGGCCACTCCAGGAAAGCTTTTCACGACACCCCCACGGCACTGACAAGAATTCAGCTCTCTGTGTTCCAAGATAACTTAGCAGAAAAGGGTTGTGCTATTCACACGACCAGACCACCACCCTCTCTATTCAGGAAACTTAGTTTTAACTCGGTGGGAAAGAAGGAACAACCTTACTAGGGTTGTGAGATGTGGGAAAGGAGAAGGAAGGGCCTTATACTCATTAGGAAAAAAAATTACAATGGGACAGCTGCTTCCTGACCGGCACAAAAACACAAATGTACACATACACAGAGCCAGTCAAAAGACTAATTTTTTTTCTCTTTAATCAAACATGACCGCAGTTAGGAATGGATTCCCGGCCTTGCGTGGTGCTCGGCAGTCGGTGCTACATCAGAGCCTTGATCCGCCTCTACACACCACTTGCTTCTCTTACCCAGGGACTCAGTGGATCGGATCATTCTGTCCAGACCCACCTACGTAAAGACCTGGTAATAGAATGGAAACATTGATCTGAATACTAGGAAATAGTAAAGGGCACTGGTAATCTGAGGTATCTTCCACTTCTAGGACTTGCTGCCTCACATCGATTCTCTCCAGTCACTGTGCTGAGCCACTAGGAAACCACTGGGGTAGAGTGGACCTGCCGGGAGGGGATGAGCACCAGTGCGAAGGAGCACACGTGAACACTGACGCAAGGCCCACTGCAGGGTGACTTGTTTAACTGGGAAAGGGAGCTCCCCTCTAGTCCCCATCTGTTGTTTTTAAAATCTTCTTTAGGAAAAGGGCAAAGGGATGATAAAGAGGAAATGAAGATAGAAAATACCAGGTTCCCCACCTGCCTGCAAACACACAGACACGCTCAGTTAGGGGAGGTGAAGGGAGAAGATACATTATTGGTACTTGTAGCTGTGGCACCTGTTACTGTGAAGCCTGTAGGAGGCGCTATAGAGCTGTGGCTGGGCTGCAGGTCCTTAGGAATGCCACTGTGAGAACTCAGCTGGTGGCCGAAGGCTGCGCTGAACTGAGGGAGCTGCTGCTTGGGAGAGGTGGAGGCCATGAGTTCCGCAGAGGGCCCCATGCCACTGAAGCTGGTCTGCGGTAACCCCGGAAGCACAGTGGAGCTGCTGGGGGTCACGGTGGCGAAGGCAGGCTGTGTGGTCTCTGAGTTCGAAGTGGTGGGCGGTGTGGAGAGGGAAGTGGAAAGAAGATGTCCATCTGCGCCAAGAAGGTTGCTAAATGGAGAGGCATCTCCGAGGCTGACAGGGAGATTGCCCCAGTGAGTTCTGGGGTTTACGACTCCTCCAAGTGGCACCTCAAGTTGGCTTGGGAGCAAGTGCTGTGCCATGATGGGCATCTCTGCTGAAAAGGTAGCTGCCATATTATCACCAGAGTAAGATGTCGTCGTGTGGGGAGAGGTGATATGGTCACTGTAGGGAGACGGCACGTGCTCACTATCATAATGGCTTCCATGGGGAGAGGAGTGTGAATGGTCACTGCTGTATTGCTGTCGTGAGGTGATTAGGTCATCTGCCTTGCTCAGCAGCTGGGCAGGATGTGGCCTCTGGGAGGCATGGCTGCCGTCATGAAGTCCATGGAACTGTCCTGGGAAGGCTCTCTCCCCAAGTGCACTCTGGCTCATCAGAGTGGCAGAAGTAAGGCCAACGTTGGCTGGGGCAGAGAACTGCCCCTGGATCTGCCCTGCCAGGGGTGTAGGTGGGTTAGACAAGGTAGCAGAACGGAGCAGGTTCTCATCCAGCTCTAGACTAGAGAAATTTTCATGTACTATACGCCCATTCAATAGCTCCCCCAGGTCCGTGTTTACTTCTCGGCTCAAGGACTGAATTCCGGAAGCTCCAGTACCCGTGGAGAACACCCCTATTCCTCTATCGGACAGCTCCTGGACTGGCACACCATCCGGCTGGGTAAGTACCCCAATGGTACTCAGGCACTCGAGAGAAGTTACAGCCTGCAAGGCCCGTTCAAGTTCCTCGGCCTCTTCGGTAGTTGGGAGGAGGTCTCCATTCTTTCCTGGGTAAACAAAAGCCATTGAAAATCAGCAGAGTTTTAACCTGTCCCATGAAAATCATACTTTGAATTATTTTTAGCAATATTCTATTAAGCTGAGTAGTCCCTCTGGAAAGAGAAGTTCCCCAGGGATTGGAAGAAATAAGCAGAGTATTAATCTGCAGGTCAGGTCTGAGATGTCATCTTCAGTCTATTGTTTACGGTACTCTGAAAAACCACCATACGGAAGTGTTAAATTTTTAGGGCTTCCCAGGATTACCAATTTAAAGCTCATGGTGACTGTTTGATCACACATATGTTTTTTACCTACAGTCATATTAAAGTCATTAAAATGGAGAACATATCGTATCAGCTCTGATTTGAGACAAAAGGCTGTGTAGGAGTCGTCCACCTCAGTTCTTCTACTTTAGGATTCTTCCAGCCGGAGGGCAGCTGTGAAGACTAGAAGACAGAAATTCATACCTAACAGCGCACATTAAGCACTCGGCTCTTTTCATAGGTTTTCTTTTAAAACGATTTTGCATTATTCCCTAATACTTCTCTTTTGTTTTTCTCCCATTTCTAATTTTTGTAACATGGAAGCCCATGGGCCTACACTGATTTCACTTCCACTATAAAAAAATCTATTCTTAGTAATTTGATTAATCATCACAAAAATATTCAATCTTTAATGGTGAAAGAAACAGCCTAAGAACATACAAGATTTGCCCCCAAACCACTAGAGAAGTGGTGGGATCAAGCAAATTTTGTCTGGACAAGTACACTTCAACTGAAGTATAGGGTGGGGTATTAAAATCAGGAGAAGTTCTAAAAGCCTTCTAAACTCAGGTCTTTGTTCAAAAGTAAACTAAAGTAAAATTACTCATTTTAAAACAATGAAGTTATAAACCTAGCTATCAAACTATCAACCTACTAAGCCTGTAATATGGTCAAACACACTGTACATTCCTTACCTTCTGAAAACGGTAAACTAGCGTTAGACATGTTACCTTTTCTATCTTTAGTGAAAGACATTAATTGTGAAGAGGATTACATCAAACACATCTCAAGAAAACGATTTTCCTTTTTAAAAACCAGTCTTCTTGTGCCCAAATATCGGCCATACCTTCAAAAAAATCGAAATCTTGTAAGTCATCAGGTAGCCGTGGCAGGACATCTGCAAAGTCCTCCTGGTTCAATTCCAAGTCATGCGGAATGTCAGTGATCTCGTCGGCGATGTCGTCCGGCAACTCGTCGGCACTCAGCTCTGGCGTGGACGGGCTCCTGGGGCAGACAACAGTGTTGGTCCTACCCCTCCCCGTAACTTCCCGCAAACACCACCAAGATATGCTCACCAAACATGAAATGGGAAATTCTGACTCAAAACATCTCCTTTCTTACTACAGAGAAGGAAATTTGAAGGCAAAAAGGTGGACCTTACCATATGCAGTCATGTATTTCCACAACCTTAAACCATGATTAAGACAACAATTTAGAGATATTAGTTTTACTTCAAATCAGTAGAATGAATTATAATTTGGTGTATCAAGAGTGTCTTAATATTTTTTTAGTGGGATTTCAAATCTGGTCAAAGTAATTTTTAAAAATGAAATAAGCAGATTAAACCAAAATGGTTAGCTGAAACAGAAGCTTCTTGATCTGGTCAAAATGCCTACACCTGCCAAAATTAGAATCACATCAAATTTCTAATGGAGTATTTCTGTTGGAACGTATGTGGAATTTCGGGTAAAACAGAAAGATCTGAAAGTAGACAAAGTCTCGATTTCAGCATATGCTTTGTTATAATCAAAAGCTTTACTTTAGCTCTAACCCAGTTGGGTGATTTGGTAAAAACTGTACTGAAAATAGAAAGTCTGGGTTGATACACCTAATTCCAATGCTAGGGAAGTAAATGAAGCTGTGTGTTGTGGCCATAGTCAGAATGCGAGAAGGAAATGTAAACTCTGGTGCTGTCACTGACCGAATCTGAGCGGCCTCCACTGGCAGTGAGACGCTGGTGGGCATGCTGAGGTTCCCCTGGGGGATTGCAGGGGGGATGGGTTTTTGGGGTCGGCGAGGTCCACGCCGTCTCTTCTTCTTGTGTTTTTTGGTAAGTGCGGGAGGCTTGGTTTTTTTCCTGGGTTTCCTCTGCTGCTGGTGCTGAACTTTACGGGAGCTATCTCCTCTCAAGAAATTATCCTGTGAAATGAATACATGGGTATTTTTAAACAGATTATCTGGGAAAAACCTAACAGTCACCTAGAAAAATACTTATGTCTTTTAATAGTCTATGTGATTCTTAAAACATACTGTATGCCTAAAACTATGTACAATGATAATTAATAAAAATTTCACCTTTTTATTTAACTCAAATCAATTCACTATGTGTGTGTGTGTGTGTGTGTGTATAGTTCATCCCACATGTAAAGACACTGTGATAGGTGCTATAGTATAAAAAAATGAATAACACTTAATTTGCACTCCCAAAAGACTTACTCCCCCAAGGGAAAAACACAAATACAAGTATACATAAATACAGTACAGAGAGAATTGGGCAACAATGATGTAATAACCTATGGGTGCACAAAAGGAAAATCAAGTATTTTTAGTTTTATGGGACTAAAGGATAAGCAGGAATTTAAGTTGTTGGCATAGGGGAAGATCATCCTAGGCTAAGGGAAATGGCACAAACCAGACAAAAAGAAGAGCAAACAGCTGGACATGGTGCTTGGTTACAACGAAGGATGAGATACAAAGTAAGCTATAAAGAAGGCAGGGATCAAATCATGTATGACTCCGAATACCTTGTTAAGGATTTTCAACTTTAATTTATAAGCAATGGGGAATGATTTTCCATGAGAGGAGTAACATGACTTGGCAAATGTTTTACAAGGACAACTATCTCAGTAGCAATGTAAAGAAACAGACAGAAAAGGCTTGTAAGTGGAGGCAATGGTTCCAGTCAGAGGGCTATCTCAACAGTCCATATGGACAGCCGGATACGGCAAAGTGAGTGGGAATGGAAAAGCAAGGGCCTGACAAGACAGAATTCTCAAGATCTGGCAGCTCCCTGGCTGTGGTGAAGATGAAGGGAATATAAAACTCTAAAATGTGTCTAGGATTTCTAGTTTGGGTGACTGTTAGGTGACGATACCCCTAGCACAACAAACAGACTGAGGAGAAAAGTGAAAGAATTCCGTTTGGCTCACAAACACTTTGACATATGAAAATGTGCTGGGAGGGAGGAGAAAACTATTTGGTGCACAGGAATAAAGGAAGGGACAGAGATGTAGATTTGGAAGTTGTGACACAGTGAAAAGTCCTTCAACTAATTTACATGGGCTAGGGAGACAAGGTAAAGGGAGAAGACAATGGGGACACAGTGTCATAAAACTGCTGCCATTAAGTGAGTAGGCAAAGAAGCAAAATCAGTAAGGAAGAAAGGAATTGACAATATAATAATTAGCTTTCTTCAGCTAGTACCCTTAAATCTGAACACTGTATTTCATCAAGTCCAAGACACATATTTAAAAATCTGTGCCACTGGGGACAGTGCCTTGTGACTGCTGCTGGCCAGGCGATGGTCGTTATAGTTGGCACTGCCCACATATGCTCGAAGCTGGTTACAGCTCTTTATACCGTCACTGTTTGAATTAAGGTATGTGCATTACTCATTTTACATGAAGAGGAAAAACTTGTGTATGTAGAAAGGCACAAGGAGCAGCAGGGTACAAATTGTTACTAGTGAAGCAAATATTCATGACTGAACTGATCACAATTTTCTTTTTTTTTGCAAAGAAACGACCAAATTAGAAAGGAGAATAACCACCAAGTAGATGTAGCTGTGTTACAGGTTAGTGTACCTAGAAAATACTGCCTTTCACATGTCAAGTAATACAGCTGAAGACACGAGTGAGAAGGAAGATAAAAATCTATGTCTAAGTGTAAAGAAGCTATTTTCTAAGTATAAAACAAAAACTGAAAGTGGTAAGAATGCACTGTGCAGCATTTTTTCTTTCTCTGTGGTATTTATAATAATAGTGGTTTTACAATTGATGTTACCTTTGATTTGATTTCAGTAATAACTCTTAAAATTAAATATGTGAAAAGTATGTAGACAATAGTATTTGAAGATCATCACTAATTACCAATAGTTATCAATAGCTATCAAATTTCAAACAAGAAAGGATAAAATTAAAGCATAAATTCAGGAAACTTAAAGAAGTTTAATCCCAGCCCAGCACCTGAACCAAACACAATTAAAGCCTCAAGTCACAAATGCACAAGTTTATAAAACAACAACAAAAGAGGCTGTT
This sequence comes from Smutsia gigantea, assembly GCA_032199065.1. Taxonomy (NCBI): domain Eukaryota; kingdom Metazoa; phylum Chordata; class Mammalia; order Pholidota; family Manidae; genus Smutsia; species Smutsia gigantea. The sequence continues at coordinate 38,690 of JAVSCE010001984.1, forward strand.
TCCCAGCCTCTGTAGTTCTTTTTGGCTCAACACCTGAAATCAAATCTACTTTTATGATTTAATTAACAAATAGTGAATGAGTGATTACCAGTACCCACAGGGTGCCAGGCATCCATCCCAGGCTTTCCCTCCAGGACCGGTGTGGATCTTAGGCAGGAAAAAGTCAGAGAACTCCACCCCAAGATATACAAGTCCTACACGTTAGACTCCCAGACTTACCTGGTTCTAGGCATGTGTCTTGTTCTCCTACGCTTATGCCTCATAGCCCAGAAACATTTTCGGTAATGTGCCTGGTACTCCACACAGAACTGCCCCCGGCCAGTGCCCTGCCTTGCTCTTAGAAGTCCCCCACTTGGCTGCTCCCAGAGCTAGAGCTGCTTTGCCCTAGAGGCTTTCCTATTGCCAACTGCCTCACTTACCTGCACCATGTACAAACACCATTCACTTTCAGAAATCTGTCTCATTCTACTTAGGTGTCAGGACAATGCCTTTACTAACTTACATCTGTCATATGGTCTCATACCTGTTGAACACCATGTTGTGTGTGCCAGCCAGGATTTCTTGCAGCTTGAGCTGCTTCTACCAATGGCTGTCCTTTCCAGCAGCCCTGTCTCGTCCTGAATCTCAACTCCTCCCAGCCATGCACCTAACCATTAATTTCTTCAACACTTACTTACTGAGAAAGCATCTTTGTTTTAAACACTGGGGACACAGCAATGAACAAAAATGTTCCTGCCTTTGTGAAGCCTACATTTTAGTAAAGTTATGCAGATGATAAACCAATGAATAATGTTAGGCAGATATAAAGGTTATAGGAAGAAAAATAACGTAGAGGATGAGGATAGAGGATAGAGGATAGAGGACAGAAGTGACAGGGTAAATGGGAGGTGGAAAGACTTGGCTGATGAAGTGACATTTGATCAGAAACCTGACTGAAATGAAGGAGCGGGGCATGTGGAGATCTGGAAAAAGAACATTGCAGGAAAAGAGAAAACTAAGTGAAAAGCCCCTAAGGTGGGAGTGTTCAAGAATCAGCAAGAAAACCCATGTTGCTGGAACTCTAAAAGTGAAGAGAGGGTATAAAATGAAGCTGGAGAGGCTGCAAAGGCCAGATCAGGTAGTGTCTCAAAGCCACAGTAAGAATTTTGGATTCGATTCTAGATGTGATAGAAAACTACTGGAAGGTTTTGATTAGGGAACAAAAATGAATAGATGTATATTCTAAAACGCCTGCTCCAAAGGTTAGCTACAAAGGGGTAGCACAAGAGAATTCTGGGGGGGGGGGGGTGATGGAAATGTTCATTGATTATGGTAGTAATTATATAACTGCATGAATGCCCAAAACTGATAGGTCTCTGCACCAAAAGGAATTAATTTCACTATATGCAAATTCAAAGAAAGTAGGACACAGCCTACTCTAGCTGCTATGTAAACAGTACAGCTGGGTGTCGGGGGCATGACAAGAAGAAGGGAGACCAATTAGGAGACCATGACAATAATCCAGGCAAAGATGAAGGTAGCTAAGACGAGGATGGTAGCAGTGAAGTTTTTAAAATGTGTTTGGATTCAAGGTACAATTTGAAAATAGAGCCAAGAGATCTGCAGTTTTCGTTACCCAGTGTAAGTCTCTTACTGGGGGACAGATGGGGTACAAGTGTTTGCTATACTCTTATATAATTTTCAGCTTAAAAACAGCTGACAGCAAACTCAGAGAGGAGAGTAGTGATTCTATAGCATCTCACTACGCTTATGGACAGTAACTGTAATGGGGCTGGTGGGGGGGGTGACCTGATGAAGTGGGTAGTTTAATAACCATACTAGTGCACATGTAATTGTAGATTAATGACACCAAAAAAAAACCAAACAAAAAAGCAGCTGACAGCAGTTCTAAGAGGAAGGTATGTTGCAATCCAGGCCTATTTAAAGAAGGAAGAACAATCCCAAATGAATAGTCTAAAGTCACAATTATTGAAATTGGAAAAAGAAGAACAAATGAGGCCCAAAGTCACCAAAAGGAGGGACATAATAAAGATTAGAGAAGAAATAAATAAAATTGAGAAGAAGAAAACAATAGAAAAAAATCAATGAAACCAAGAGATGGTTCTTGGAAAAACTAAACAAAATAGATAAACCACTAGCCAGACTTATTAAGAGAAAAAGAGAATCTACACACATAAACAGAACCAGAAATAAGAAAGGAAAAATCACGACGGACCCCACAGAAATACAAAGAATTATTAGAGAATACTATGAAAATTTATAAGCTAACAAGCTGGAAAACCTAGAAGAAATGAACAACTTCTTAGAAAAATACAACCTTCCAAGACTGACCAAGCAAGAAACAGAAAACCTAAAAAGACCAATTACCAGCAACGAAATTGAATCGGTAATCAGAAAACTACCCAAGAACAAAACCCCTGGAGCAGAGGGATTCACCGCTGAATTTTATCAGACATAGAGAGAAGAAATAATACCCAATTCTCCTTAAAGTTTTCCAAAAAATAGAAGAGGAGGGAATACTTCCAAACTCATTCTATGAAGCCAGCATCACTCTAATACCAAAACTGGGCAAAGATCCCACCAAAAAAGAAAATTACAGACCAGTATCCCTGATGAACATAGATGCAAAAATACTCCACAAAATATTAGAAACCGAATTCAATGATCAAGAGGATCATACACCATGATCAAGTGGGATTCATCCCAGGGACGCAAGGATGGTACAACATTCGAAAATCCATCAACATCATCCACCACATCAACAAAAAGAAGAACAAAAACCACATGATCATCTCCAAAGATGCTGAAAAAGCATTTGACAAAATTCAGCATCCATTCATGATTAAAACTCTCAACAAAATGGGTATAGAGGCAAGTACCTCAACATCATAAAGGCCATATATGACAAACCCACAGCTAACATCATACTTAACAGCGAGAAGCTGAAAGCTTTTCATCTAAGATCGGGAACAAGACAGGAATGCCCACTCTACCCACTGTTATTCAACATAGTACTGGAGGTCATAGCCATGGCAATCAGACAACACAAAGAAATACAAGGCATCCAGATTGGTAAAGAAGAAGTCAAACTGTTACTATTTGCAGATGACATGATACTGTGCATAAAAAACCCTAAAGACTCCACTCCAAAACTACTAGAACTAATATCTGAATTCAGCAAAGTTGCAGGATACAAAATTAATACACAGAAATCTGTTGCTTTCCTATACACTAACGATGAACTAACAGAAAGAGAAATCAGAAAAACAATTCCATTCACAATAGCATCAAAAAGAATAAAATACGTAGGAATAAACCTAACCAAGGAAGTAAAAGACCTATACCCTGAAAACTACAAGACAATCCTAAGAGAAATTAAAGAGGACACTAATAAATGGAAATTCATCCCATGCTCTTGGCTAGGAAGAATAAATATTGTCAAAATGGCTATACTACCTAAAGCAATCTACAGATCCAATGCAATCCCTATCAAAATACAAACAGCACTCTTCAATGAACTGGAACAAATAGTTCTAAAGTTCATATGGAACCACAAAAGACCTCGAATAGCCAAAGCAATCCTGAGAAGGAGGAATAAAACAGGGGGAATTACACTCCCAGACTTCAAGCTCTACTACAAAGTCACAGTAAACAAGACAATTTGGTATTGGCACAAAAACACACCCACAGACCAGTGTAACAGAATAGAGGTCCAGACATTAACCCAAACATATACAGTCTATTAGTATACAATAAAGGAGAACATGCATATACAATGGGGAAATGACAGCCTCTTCAACAGCTGGTGTTGGCAAAACTGGATAGCTTTATGTAAGAGAATGAAACTGGATTACTGTCTAACCCCCTACACAAAAGTAAACTCAAAATGGATCAAAGACCTGAATGTAAGTCATGAAACCATAAAACTTTTAGAAAAAAAACATAGGCAAAAATTTCTTGGACATAAACATGAGCAGCTTCTTCATGAACATATCTCCCCGGGCCAGGGAAACAAAAGCAAAAATGAACAAGTGGGACTATATCAAGCTGAAAAGCTTCTGTACAGCAAAGGACACCATAAGTAGAACAAAAAGGCATCCTACAGTATGGGAGAATATATTCATAAATGACGTATCCGATAAGGGGTTGACATCCAAAATATATAAAGAGATCACGCACCTCCACAAACAAAAAGCAAATAATCCAATTAAAAAATGGGCAGAAGATCTGAATAGACACTTCTCCAAAGAAGAAATTCAGATGGCCAACAGGCACATGAGAAGATGTGTCTCCGCATTGCTAATCATCAGAGAAATGCAAATTAAAACCACAATGAGATATCACCTAACACCAGTGAGGATGGCCATCATCCAAAACATGAACAACAACAAATGTTGGTGAGTATGCGGAGAAAGGGGAACCCTCCTACACACTGGTGGGAATGCAAATTTGTTCAACCATTGTGGAAAGCAGTATGGAAGTTCCTCAAAAAACTCAAAATAGAAATACCATTTGACCCAGGAATTCCACTCCTAGGAATTTACACTAAGAATGCAGCAGCCCAGTTTGAAAAAGACATATGCACCCCTATGTTTATCGCAGCACTATTTACAATAGCCAAGAAATGGAAGCAACCTAGTGTCCATCAGTAGATGAATGCATAAAGATGTGGTACATATACACAATAGAATATTGTTCAGCCATAAGACGATAACAAATCCAGACATTTGAAACAACATGGATGGAGCTAGAGGGTATTATGCTTAGTGAAATAAGCCAGGTGGAAAAAGCATGTATCAAATGATTTCACTCATCTGTGGAGTATAAGAACAAAGAGAAAAACTGAAGGAATGATACAGCAGCAGACTCACAGAACCCAAGAAAGGACTAATAGTTACCTAGGGGAAAGGGACTGGGGAAGATGGGTGGGAAGGGAGGGACAAGGGGTAAAAGGGGCATTACGATTAGCAGGCATAATGTAGGGGGGGCATGGGGAGGGCTGTACAACTCAGAGAAGACAAGTAGTGATTCTATAGCATCTCACTACGCTGATGGACAGTGACTGTAATGGGGTATGTGGGAGGGACTTGATGATGTGGGGAGTCTAGTAACCATAATATTTCTCATGTAATTGTAGATTAACGATACCAAAAAAAACCAAACAAACAAGAAACAGCTAACAGTAGTGTCAGATTCTGTAACAGTGTTCAGAGAGAAAACCGTTTTCAAAATACTTTATTGAAATATCTTTAAAAACCTATTATTCACATTTTTATTTTATATTGTAATATAAAATGTGTATTACTTTGACGAATTTGATTGTAGTAATTCAACCTTAAGCTTGCCTAGCTAAATTTGCCTAAGTAGGAATATTTAGCCAGCTGAAAAGAATAAACTGCTTTCAATTACTTTAAAAGCATTCACATAATAATTGTTATACTAATCAAAAATTCTTAGGAAGTCAGTAAGGCAGATCCTCAATAGGTTCTCTAGTAACATTTTCCTAGTCTTATTAGAAGTATGCTGGAATGGTCTAACTTGAGAATCAAAATATGTGGGATCATTTACTTCAGTGGTTTGACAGCTGCAGTGCTTGTGAACTCATCAGTGAACCGGTTCCAAGAACATACAGAACTCATTTCTTAATCATGATTAAACTTGAATAAGCTGACAAATGTCTGTATTTTAAATGGTTTTAAAATAAAACGGGATAATAAATATTCAACATTTGTATTTGTAGTTTAGTAAACACATTTTAAAATATATGGCCCATAGAAGAAATGTGAAAAACAGAAGAGGTCATTAATGGAGAAGGAATAAATGAACTTAATATATGAAAACTCATGTCCAGAAAGATGAATCATTAGTCTTTGTTCTACTTTTAGCTAGAAGTAACACCAGGATCACAACTTTAAAATATTAAGACCTGGTTCAATGACCACTGTCACCTCGATGCACCCCAGAAAACTGCAAAATGCTCACAGAGGGCAAGAACTGTCTTGCTCAACTTTTTAGTATATAGACCTTACACAGTATCTCACAAACTGCAGAAGAATTCATTAAGAGTCTGATGGATGAAAATAATAAAAATGCACTTATTTTAAATGACTACATAATTCAGAGAGTTCTCAGAACTGTGTCTCCTCCAAATTATTCTGAATTAATAGGACTATGATAACTAACATTAACAAAAGCAATAATTAAGTTCAATATAATTCAGAAAGGTTGGCTTTTTGGCTGAAATTTTATCAAATATCTTAAGACATTCACAGAATTATACATAAAAAAGCAAAAAACCTAGCGAATGGGGCAAATGGGACCTTGGGAAATCTGCTGTGTGTACAAAAATATATCTAACAGAGAAGAGAAGTACAGAATAGGATAGATAATAAACAAAATAAACATATCTAAGTAACCCCTAAAAATCTTCTAGAATAGTGGTTTTGTTTTTTAAATAAGGGTATGAATTAAATCAGTGGGTCATGACCAGTATGTTTTATTTTTTTAGTAAATTAGAGCAGACTAGAAACGATCAGGTTCTAAAAGTATTGTTTCATGAAACCTATTTCGGTGATTTATATATACACGTAGTTTGTAAGTGTCACAAAATACTTCCTTCTGGATAGCTATCAAAAGTTCAAAAGCTTGTTTTGCAGAAAAGAAAACCCGAACTTACCATTTTTTTGGCATGTTCTTCACAGAGAGGTGTCTGGTGTGTAATGTCAAAAACGGGCACAGAGCACTGCTGTCCATCTGCAAACTTGGCTGTGCAGCTGGAGAAGAGCTGCTGAGAGCGGTTCAAGAGGATATCTGTTTTTATTTAAGTTAGGAATAAAATACACTGAAACTCTATTTAACTTATCAATTTTTACATAAAATTTGCCTTTTCCCTTACTTGCATAAACTTCTCTTACTAAGTATAAATTTATTATCTATAAAGCTAAAGAACCAATTAAACTACTGATATGGGGAAATGATAACAGTTGAATTTATCACCATTACTTATTAGCAGATAACTTCTGAAGGAATCTTTGTTGCTACTGGGCTCCTAACATGAATCTGCTTATGGCCATTCTGACTGCTGCTATTTGAAGAAGCAGGGTCATTTCCTTCTTAATACACCAACTCCTGAAAGTCCCACGCTAGTGGTTAAAAATACCCAGCTTTCTTTTAAGGAAAACTTCTGTACATGACAGTTATCAAGAGGAATAAAAATTTAAAGTTATAATTATAAGAAATTCACCTACCCATATTTGGAATTTCACTTCACATGTCTAGCAACCAAACTCAAGCTTACAACTTAGGAAAAGTTACTTTTAAATCAAAACTGTAACAGTTATTAAAAATGGAATGTCAGCTTTACATCATTTTTAAGCTTCCATACTTTTAGCCACTAATTACATTTCCACAAGATTTATTTTATGTCTATCAAGAAAGTACCTTTCTGCTTTTCCTTTATGCCTTTACAGTTGCAACTATTTATAAACCTTTACTGCACAGAAACTGCGGCAGAAAAAGTTGTGAAACTACAACTCCAAGAATGGAAGGAGGGCAAACCTGACAGTAAGGAAGAGTAAGTAATTGCTACTACATAAAGTTTTTAAATGCTATGCAATTGTAAGTGTTTAATAAACATGAGAGTGGTAAGATTTTATAACCAGCCTGAAACCCTTAACACAGATTTTCCTCAAGTATACTGTCTTAAGATATCTTCTTTCCAAGTCAGTGATAATTTATCTTTCATTCATTTCAAATCAGTGCTATACTCATACAAATAGCAAATGATTCCCATAGCAAAAGCACACTGCCTAAGAGCATCATTTTCCAAGGAAACTAAAAAGTTTTTGAAAAATACGATTTATTTTTCTATCAATGAGTATTACAGTTGCTTCATACAAACTACCCAGAACCACTGGAAGGACAAAAATTCTATTAAAATTTAATTAAGTGACAACCACTGGAAGAATCTGCTACCTGCTTTCAATTTTGCTTATTTTGATGTGACTCTTGACTAAAGAATCACAAAGACATAAGCAGAAAAACATTATTCAAAGGACATCATGAAAATTAGAAGTCATGTATAATTATTTCAAACATTAGTTATGATTTCAAGTCATTCAGTTGCTTAAGAATGAAATACATAGCCCTAAATGAATCACTTTTCAATGTACACTCAATTTACTGAAGAGGATACGTTGGAAACAATGTCTGGTGAATGGAAGGGCTTTGTTAGGGCACTGTTCACCCTTCACGGTTCCACTGCATGCTGCTGGTTCCACCTCCCTCAACTTGGTCCGGCTTATGCTAAGAAAGGAAAACACCAAAATTAATAAAAAAAAAAAATGCTTTTAAGAACCCAGGGCAGTTTTTCAACATTATGTTACCATAATGTAACACCAATATGTTACCTATCTACATTCATTAAATAAAATTTAAATGTGAGTTACAATGACTAGTTCCAGTATTTTCCCAATCATACGACAATTATATTGGTTTCAACTATGCCTCCTGTTTTTTTTTTAAGTGATATTTTGGTTCTTTTACTTCACAAAGAGGTACTAGCAAAAAGTGAGGAAACATGAGACTAGATTAGTCAGACCTGGATCTCAATCTCAGCTCTACCTCTTACTAGCTGTGTGACCTTGGGCAAGTTATTTGGCCTTGCTTAAGCCTCCACTTCCTCACCTGTAAAGTGGAGATAAGAATATCTTTAGCTGACAGGTAAGCACCAAAAGATATAATACATCTAAATATTTATCATACACAGAATAGTGTATGGTACCTAGTAAACAGTGGTGTTAGTCACTGCTGCAGTCATTACATTTGGCCACATCAAGCTGCGAAACAGTAAATTTGCAAAAAATCTGATTTAATACACAAGGAAGGGGATCGGGATATGCAGAAATAGTTGATCAGCTCTCATCTTCCAAAACGTACTCACTTTGCACAAATTTTTTAAACTTTTTATTATATAAGCAAGTCCATCTTTCATTAAATACTGTCCTCCCCTTTGTGCATTTAGTGTTCAAATATTTTAATGTCATTTAAAAATTTTATGAATAGGCAATGCATTCATATGGTTCCAAACAAAAATCCAAAGAATAGAAAGCCAGGCAGTAAATTATCTCCTTTCTGTCCTTGTCATGTTTTGCCAGTTCCCGCTCACTCTATAAATATTCAGTTTATTAGTTTGCAGATCCTTCAATAGCTTTATTTAAAAATTAAAAAATAAAATAAACAATGTTTAAATTTTTAGAAGTACAAAAACTATTCTATCAATGTGACTTTATAAAAGCATCACAAACTATTAGGCCTTTACTCAGTCATACGTAAGTCAGACATTAAAATTTTTAAATCTTTTGAATTGCTTACTTCTACTATTTTTCTAAGGATGTCAATGGAATGATTTACACAAATTAAAGAAGGTCATACAGAATCTAAATTACATATGAATTTACATCAAATCTAAATAAAAAATATTTCTATTATAACTTTCATATAAACAGTAAATAAAAATAGGTAACTTAGGTGCTGCCATAGTAGTTGCTCTAATTAAGAGTTCTGCAAGATTTGTCAGGATGGTAAGAGTGGGGAAATGGGTCATTAATTTAGCCCTGTAAAAAGGATATACAATTTAAAATAAATGAAGCTTTAATATTTTGGCAGCTAAGCCCAAATCCTCTTGATCTGGATTAAATAGGAGGTAGCTCTCTATACTGAATAGATAATTTTCATTGAACTTTAATAATTTGATCAGTCATTTACCAAGCCTAGTATACAACATATTCCTTTCTTTTCTTTATCCTAGATTTTAAAGAAAACCATTGGTTTCATTTTTTAAAATCATCAATATGTTCCAACTCCCCAATCTCTCTCTTAAAATAAACCCTAAGTCAGAATTTTAATATCCCCATGGATAATTAATGTAAAAGTGCCTGATGTGATGTTAGATATATTTTATTACCCAAATAACCCCAACAAAACAAAGGGAGAAATACCAAAACATTTTGATGTTTTTAACATGAAAACACCTACTACAGGCTTCCCTTTTGTATACTCTATTAGATCCCCCTTCAACAATGAAGTTTCTACACAAAAAAATGACATTCAGACACCACTAGTCTCTGGAGGATTGTGGGCTACAAGATTCTTCGATTTGGGTCTACATACTTCAAGCTATTTCAATGGCTTATTCCACATATTTACCAATAAACATGATAAAGTTATGAGATAACAAAGAATACTTTAATGTTATTTGGTTTATATCCAAACACTATTTTAAGGAGTACCTACTAGAAGGTAGCCATTAAAGTTTTAATTTCTAAAATATTTAACAGGAACTTTTAAAGTGTCTTTTGTGGAACTGGTGTTTGATGGCAAAAATATCAAATAGAGGGCATCATCTGACTTGACAGCTGCTTTTTGTGAACCTAAAATATAAAGTTACCCTAAGCCAACTACCACCAAGGAATGATTATGGCATGTTGGTACATGATTATTTGTGATGCAATGGGCAAAAGCTTTTTACTAATCATGGGTGACAGAATCAAATTATATCAAATAAACTTAAGAACTATAAGAGTTCATCTTGGTGTTTGTTTTGTAATAGCATCATGACGTTTTTTTTAAAACATCACTAAAGGAGGTTTGGGAGATGTTCTGAAAGGAAGGGGTTGATTCTGCCAGTTACAAATCACAGCCAGAGTTTTCTACATAAATACCAAATTGTCCCAAACTCAACATCTTTAAAGAGTCTTACATCTTTAACAAGGCCATAATAATATACTAGACTCAATGTGTACAATGCTTTGCATACAGATTGTCATGCTTGGTTCAGAACTCAAGTTTCTACTGAAATTATACACTTAAAGCATTATATAATATAAATGTTAATATCATTATTTTAAAACCTATGTCAAACTGAGTGGATTCTCCCAACAAATAGAGAACACATGTCTCTTCATTTGTTCAATTCTGTTCATTCGTTTACCAACACTGGAAGTTTAAAAACAAGATGTACATTATTCCTACCCTCATAGAAATTACAACCAGCTCTTAATATTAATAATTCTGTAATTAAATAAAGCATAGAGCACAATAACATATATAATAGGGGACCAAAATAGTCAAGGGAATCTGAGAATGTTTCTCTGAGAAAGATAAATCTCTGAGTAACTAAGACCTAAAGGATGTTCTAGAACAGACACTATCTCCCTTACAGAGGATTGGAGCTCTAAGAATGAGGGAAAATAGGCTGCAATCCTTAAGCAGATATATTAGATACACATACATAGTTTCAAACAACTCTATGCCAAGAAACAGAAACTCTTAAAGGCACAGTATCTTTCTGAGATATGCGACTGTAAAATAATACCTTTTTACAATGAATAAAATGAAAACCAAAACACACAATACTAAAATGAAATTTCAAACAATATATAGGAAAAATATATATATAGGTATAAGAAATATGATCAATAGTTACAAAGCAAAGATTATTTTTTAGTTTTGTTTGTTCTAGACCCTTTCTCCCCCCTCAAATGACTCATGATCACTACAGAAAAATTAGAATATACAGGCTACAAATTATTTTTACCTCTCAATAATTCTACCATCTAGAGATAATCACTGCTATAACTTAGGTATATGAACTCCAAAAATGTTTTATATATATATGTTCAAGGTTACCTGAAAAAATAAGCAAAAAGTGTGAAAAAGTAAACTCAGTATGGAAATAAACCTTCCAAAGATAAAAATTATTTCCTTTAATGTTTAAAAAATATTTTAATTCAATTAAGCTAGTATTTTCAAAAGGTGAATAATCTAATTATGTTTCAATTTAAGTTTTCACCACCTAGATAAACAAACTTCCAAAATGGTAATACACTATGATTTCTTCACTGAAGAATCAAATAAATCTACATTTTCAAAACATGGATTTTCAATCACTAAAATATTATGTAAGCAATACAAATCATGTTAGGAATGTAGGCGGATGGCTATGATATATTTTCAAGGGAAAAAAACTGTACATTAACTCAAACAGTATAGATCCAGTTTTGCTTAAATACATACATAAAATAGGGAAAGTCCAGGAGTCGACATCTCTATTATGAAGCTGTTAAAAGCTATGTTTTAAATAATTAATATCATGAGGAAATGGTCATGATTCAGTTTTAAGTGGAAAAAAGGCAGGAAATAAAAAATACATATACCATGATCTCAGTTTTACTTTTTAATACAAACATATGGCTCACTAGAGATTTTATATACACACACAGAAAAGGACTAGAAGGAAAGAGAACAAAACATTCATAGTGCTTATGCTGTTTTGTGAATGGTGCTATTACGGAGGTTTTCCCCTTCTTTACTCTGTATTTTTCAAATTTTTCACAATAAGCAAGTATCTGCACTATAAACAGAAAGGATTTTCTCCCCAAAAGAAATCCAATATTATAAAATATTTTGAACATGTAATATGTGGGATAATGTAGATATTAACAGAAAATACACTGGAAAGAAAATTTTTAAATAATATAGTTGACCCTAGAACAATGCAGGGTTAGGAGTGCTACCTCCCCTGCAGTCAAAAATCCACATATAACTTTTTGACTCCCCCAGAACTTAACATGAATAGCCTACTGTTGACCAGAAGCCTTATTGGTAACATAAACAGTCAACACAGATTTTGTATGTTATATGAATTATATACTGTATTCTCACAACAAAGTAAGCTAAAGAGAAGAAAATGTTTTTTCAAATAGTCAGAAATCTCCAGAAACTTTTCCAACATACTGATTGAAAAAAATCCATGTTTAAGTGGACCTGCACAATTCAAACTCATATTGCTCAAAGGTCAACTGTTTAAGAGGAAAATGTAAACTATTTCTTATGCAGTAAAAACCGCAAATATTACTTTTAAATAGCATATAAAATTTCTAAGCATTGTAATTTTTTTTAAAGATAGGCAATATTCTCAAATCCTTTATTGAATAAATTCTAGTCAAACTCCAACAAAATTACACTAATGCTTTAATTTCACCATCAGCTCGTAGCCGTATTATTTTGTTACCTGTATAGAATTTTTCTTAGCAAAAAAAAACAAAATACAATGCTTAATTGTATTTAGGCCTCAATGCCTACTGCCCATTGTGTCTCAACTACCCTAAAAAAAAATACAGAGAACAGAAAACAGACTGACACAGGTGGCTGTGTATGGCTCTAACCTGGTTCGACTGCATGCCGCTCTCTGCAGCTCTTGTATTAACTGACCAGTACATTCGGGCTCTCTACTGGCCGCCTGCAGCAAGGCTTTCCTAAATGTGTGCCGGCATTTCTTTTGACGAGATTCTGCCCGCTCCAGGCGGCAGAGGTGCTTGTATTTCTGCTGAAAGTAAGTGCAAAGTTGGGTCACCCTGGAGCTCCTACTCTCCGTGTCATCGTCATCTGACCTGGAAAGTGCAGGGAGAGAAGTGAAAAAACTGGTCAGCATTAGGCTCGTTTTAGAAAGGGGAAAAGTGGGTGAGGAGGGGTGGCTGGATACACAGGGCTAAGACTTGTGTCACGTGAGCACAAGCTTAACAAAGTTAGAGGAAGAAATTTCAGTGGAGTTGAAAATAAGGACAATGTTTCAACATTAAGTAAGGCAGTAGAGACAATCCAATGCTTTCAGAAGCTTAATCTTTCCAGCATGTCATAATTAGCCCTTAATGTATGAGTGTCCTCTAAATGTTAAGTGACTAGGGATTCTTAGGAAGAAAATAATTTCATTACCTTTACTTACGAAAAATTCTGAATAAATGACATGGCATTTAGGAGGAAAAACTCAGCATAATTTCATGAAAGACATCAGGTCACACCAGAAATAGAGCAGTGAATTCTAAGAGGGCATTATCAAAGAACCTCCTTTGAGATGTACTGGCTTTAACTATACTTTTCTGCTAATAAGCACATAAAGAATTCTGATTGTTGGGATCACAGTCAGTTTACAGTATTTTTTTTTTAACTACAGGATATATCCTAAACAACATTTCATATACCTGGGTTAACATAGAGGTTTTCCTGGCATTATGCAAATATCTAATGACTGGTGGCCCCTATGGGAGTGCTATGTTGAAAATGATGCTGAGGGCACACCTAGGCTCAGCAATGAGAGTACTGTTGTTAGATAGCAATGTCTACCTCCAGTGAGGTTAAAAAGGTCACATTTCTATGAAACAAATGTGATTTCACTTTACTGTTAGGAAGAATGCACACTAGACTTGAAAACTGGCCCATGTTATTTTATCTTCTTTCTCTTCTACTGTAACATAAATAAATAGCACACGTGTGATAGATAATACAGACTATATATTATCTTACTAATCTGTTGTAAATCATTGCTTGGCTTCCCTTCTCAAGTGGTATCACTCTTTTTTCCTTCAGAATGGCTTCTAACAGCCTACTCTGTAAACTCAGGCCTACCCTAGATCTACTGAACTAGAATTTACTTGGTATGGGACCCAAGAATCCTTATTTTGAACTGTCCCTGTAAGTCCCACAGCAGGGCTCCATTTGGGAGTTCTAGTAGAGTCAGTGAGTGCTGTATCTTACATCTTTAGTATATGAGGTAGAAAGCAGTAAGTAACATAAGAGAGGTACAGATAAAGTGCTATCTAAGTTCATTAGAAAGATTTCTGAATGACAGGCTTTGTACAGGAATGACAATAGAACTGAACTGTGAAGAAAGGGTAGAATTTGAAGGTGAGAGACAAAGAGCACCTCACAAGGATAAAGCAAAATAAGCCAAGATACAGAGATGGAGGCTGGAGAACAGGAAGGACTAAGTAGCACGGTTTAGCTACGGGGTGGGGCACGTAAGGAATGATGGTGGGTAAGATAAACTTTCTAACGCTAAACACCAGATCAAAGGTTTATTTATTCTACAGGCAATGAAGAACCATGTAGATTTTTAAGAAAATAGGTAACAATAATAGAGCTATGCATGAGGAAGATGACACTGTCAGGAGAGATGGAAGAAGAGAGCAGGGAGGAAATAATCATAAAATTGCAGGGAACACATCCTGCCAAAAGCAATCTACAGATTCAATGCAGTCCCTATCAAAATACCAACAGCATTCTTCAACGAACTGGAAGAAATAGTTCTAAAATGCATATGGAACCACAAAAGACCCTGAATAGCCAAAGCAACCCTGAGAAGGAAGAATAAAGCAGGGGGGATTATGCTCCCCAACTTCAAGCTCTACTATAAAGCCACAGTAATCAAGACAATTTGGTACTGGCACAAGAACAGACCCTTAGACCAATGGAACAGAATAGAGTCCAGATATTAACCCAAGCATATATGGTCAATTAATATATGATAAAGGAGCCATGGAAATACAAAGAGGAAATGACAGCTTCTTCAACAGCTGGTGTTGGCAAACTGGACAGCTACATGTAAAAGAATGAAACTGGATTACTGTCTAACTCCTTACACAAAAGTAAACTCGAACTGGATCAAAGACCTGAATGTAAGTCATGAAACCACTAAACTCTTAGAAGAAAACATAGGCAAAACTCTCTTGAATATAAACATGAGCAACTTTTTCATGAACGTATCTCCCTGGGCAAGGGGAACAAAAGCAAACATGAACAAGTGGGACTATATCAAGCTGAAAAGCTTCTGTACAGCAAAGGACACCATCAGTAGAACAAAAAGACATCCTACAGTATGGGAGAATATACTCATAAATGACATATCCAATAAGGGGTTGACACCCAAAATATATAAAGAGCTCACAAGCCTCAACACCCAAAAAGCAAATAAGCCAATTAAAAACTGGGCAGAAGATCTGAATAGACACTTCTCCAAAGAAGAAATTCAGATGGCCAACAGGCACATGAAAAGATGCTCCACATCGCTAATCATCAGAGAAATGCAAATTAAAACCACAATGAGATATCACCTCACACTAGTTAGGATGGCCAACATCCAAAAGACAAACAACAACAAATGTTGGCGAGGATGTGGAGAAAGGGGAACCCTCCTACACTGCTGGTGGGAATATAAATTAGTTCAACCATTGTGGAAATCACTATGGAGGTTCCTCAAAAAACTCAAAATAGAAATACCATTTGACCCAGGAATTCCACTCCTAGGAATTTACCCTAAGAATGCAGCAGCCCAATTTGAAAAAGACATATGCACCCCTATGTTTATCGCAGCACTATTTACAATAGCCAAGAAATGAAAGCAACCTAAGCGTCCATCAGTAGACGGGTGGATGGATAAAGTAGATGTGGTACATATACACCATGGAATACTATTCAGCCAGAGAAAGAAACAAATCCAGACACTTACAACAACATGGATGGAGCTAGAGGGTATTATGCTCAGTGAAATCAGTCAGGCAGAGAAATACAAATACCAAATGATTTCCCTCATTTGTGGAGTATAACAATGAAACAAAACTGAAGGAACTAGTGTTTACCAAAGGGGAGGGACAGGGGAGGGCAGGTGGGGAGGGAGGGAGGAAGAAGGGGATTGTATGGTTTATCATGATTGGGGCACATGGTGTGTATGGGGGGGTCATGGGGAAGACAGTATAGCTCAGAGAAGACAAATAGGGACTCTTTTACATCTTACTACACTGATGGACAATGACTGCATTGGTGTATGCAGGGTGACTTGATAATAAGGGTGAATGTAATAACCACATTGTTTTTCTTGTGAAACCTTCATAAGAGTGTATATCAATGATACCTTAATAAAAAAAACTGAAGGAACAAAACAGCAGCAGACTCACAGACTCCAAGAAGGGACTAGTGGTTACCAAAGGGGAGGGGTGTGGGAGGGCGGGTGGGGAGGGAGGCAGAAGGGGATTGAGCTGTATTATGATTGGCACACATGGTGTGTGGGGGATCATGGGGAAGACAGTGTAGCACAGAGAAGGCAAATAGTGACTCTGGCATCTTACTACACGATGGACAGTGACTGCAATGGGCCATGGGGGGGAGACTTGATAATATGGGTGAATGCAGTAACCACATTGTTTTTCATGTGAAACCTTCATAAGAGTGTATATCAATAATACCTTAATAAAGAAATTAATAAATAAGTAAATAAAAAAGAAATGATATATGTAAAATCACAATGTAAGTACAGGAACTATTAAATTATTAAAATAATCACAGTTCTATAATCAAAATTTATTAATAAATACTGATATTTTATTGATAAATATAAGATTCATCATTAAAGTGGTTATATTTAATAGATACTATTAAAAATTAATAAAATTGTTATTATTATAAAATATTTAAGAACTCCAAATATGGAGCAGTCAACTCCAAACCTGATTTCCTAAGACTTCATGCCAGAATCTTAAGGCATGACATGAAATTCTCCAAATAAAATTCATTTTTGTTTATTAAAACAAGAGCAAAATGGTAACATCTCTGGTAAAAACAGGGAAGTCAGAAACAGACACACATGTTGAGGAAAATAATGAGTCTAATATTTATAAATGCTGAATTTAGGGTATTGACAGAATATTCAATGAGAAATATTCAATAGACAATCTCAAAAGAAAGAGACATGAGAAAAAGATCTGGGAATTATTCACATAGAGATAACAGCTAAAACAAAACAGAAGAATGAAAGACTTATGGTGATATGGCAATTTAGATACTCTCCTGAACCAAAAACAACTATAATAGTGGATAGGGTATACCTATGGATGCATTGTTTGTCTCAAAGGAAGTAGAAGAAATCTCTTCCTCAAATTGCTAGGTCAAAAAACAAACATTAAAAAAAAAATCAGAACTGAGGCTCAAGTTGGAAGCATGGAGCAAAAGGGGTATGCATTCAGGGTACATAATGATAGGGGCATTAACAGTGGATATAAAACCTCATTCCAAGAAGATAAAGCAGCTCAACCTAAGATTCTAGGGAATGTCTAGGACATATAAATTCAAAATTACCATGCAAATAAGGAAGTAAGCCACTTTGCATGACAAGAAGAAAATAATAATAAATGACAGATAGAGACTTACAAGGACTCCAAAGGTTGCAATTGTGAGATAAAGAATATAAAATAATTACATGTGAAATGTTTAAAGGACCGATTTATAAAGAAAGAAAGCAACAGAATACCAACAGAAACAATCAGACTGATCTGAAAAGAAATGAACCTCATATATAAAAAATTGCTTTAAGTCAAAATGTCATGGATATTTCATCCAAGAAAAAGAAAATAAAGCAATTATGTCCACCTTCCCTATTTCCACTTGATATTTTACTGAAGGCCTTAGCCAGTGCAATAAGGCCAGAAAGAACAATAAAAGGCATAAAAGATTGAAAGGGAGGAAGTAAAACCATATACATAGATGACATGATTATCTGCAAAGAAAATTATAAATTTACCAAAAAAAAACTACACTACTGAGTTTATTATTTATCAAAATTGTAGTATATACTAGTGACTAATCTATGATTCATGACTGATGTCAACCTAACAATAAAATTTATTTCTACATAAGCAGCAAACAAATGAAAAGTAAAATTATAAAAATAATTCGGTTTACAAGAGCATTAAAAACAAAATACTTCTGGACAAATTTAAGAAAAATATGTACAAGACCTTCATTCCAAAAAATTAAACATTACTGAGAAAAAATTGAAAAGGCTAACCTAGTGCAGTATCCCATGGATTGGAAGACTCACTACTGTTAAAATGTGAATTCTCCACGAACTGAATTATAATAAAAAACAAAATCATGATAGGCTAGTTTGTAGAATTCAACAATTTGATTCAAAGATTTCTGTGGAAAAATGAAAAATTTAGTCAACACAATCATAAAAAAGAACTAAAGTTGTTACAGGATTCAAACCACTGAATTCCTAGACTTAATATAAAAGTACAGTAATAAGAGAGGCTGGAAGTAGCCTAAAAATAAAAAAATTAGTCAATGGAACAGAGTAGAGAGTTCAGAAATAGGTTCACATTTCTATGTCAAACAATTTATGACAAAGATGTCAAAGCATTTAAACAGGAAATGAAAGGCATTTTCAAAAAAATACTGGAACAACCACAAATCCATATATTTAAATAAAAAAAAAAAAAGAATAAAACTTGGCACTGACCATACCGTATGAAAAAAAAAATAGGATGTGGGTCATAGATCTAAATGTTAAAGCTGTAAGTTCAATCTACAAAGTTTCTAAAGACAACAGCAAAGATAATTAGATATTAATAACTGAATGAAATTTGAAAAATTCATAAATCTATATAAATTGAACAATACAGTCCTAATTAATATATGGGCCAAAAAATAAATCTCAAAGGAAATTAGAAAATATCTTGAGATGAGTAAAAATGGAATATGGCTATTATAACTTACTGATGACTGTAAAGAAAAACTCAAGATTTTTCCTTCCTAGGTAGGGAAAAACCCAGTTCTTCCATACTGTTAGTCTCCTTTAGTTCTCACACAAAACAATTCTGGTTCCCAAAAGTGTGGTTCTTCTTCAAACCAAAGAACTGTCTTGCAACACCAACTTGATGTCCTACAATTTAACTCAATTCGGACACTATCTATCTGACGATAGTGTCAGATCCCACAAGTTAAGGGCTCAGTCCCATAAGACTGTTCCCACCTTCAGATGCCAACCACAAGCTTTAGACCCCCCAGTTACCCACAGCTTCTGCCCGATTTGGCTAAAAACCAGAAGGTCTCATGACTGCTTCCTAAGGTGCAATTAATTTGCTAGAGTGGCTCACTTAGAATTCACGGAAACACATTTTCCAGTTTATTAAAGGTTATAATAAAGGATAAGAATGAACACCCAGATGGAAGAGGTAAACAGAATGAGGTATGTGTGCAGGGGTGCAGAGCTTCCATGACCTCTCTGGGTGCAGCATTCTCCCAGCACCTCTCCATGAACTCACCAACCCAGAAGCTCTCTCAGTCCCATACTATTGGGATTTTAGGGAGACTTTATTATGTAGGTATAATCAATGATTAACCCCATTTCCAGCCCCTTTCCCCTCTCTGGAGATGGGGCAGATGGTTATCTATTTTCTCTTATCTAGCAATGCAGCAGAGAGAAATTTACAGCTAGAGTCACTTTTTTTTTAAAGATGCTAAACCAATAACCTAACATTCTACCTTAAGAAAATAGAGGAAGAGAAAACTAAATCCAAAACAAGCAGAAGGAAGGAAATAATAAAGAGTAAGGAAGAAATTAATGAAAAACTAAGAAGTATAATAGAGAAAACTCAATGAATCCAAAAATTGGTTCTTTGAAATTATCAACAAAATTGACAACCCTTTAGCTCAATTAACCAAGAAGAAAGACTCAAATTACCATAACCAGAAATGAAAGAGGGAACATTACTACCTATCTTACAGAAATGAAAAGGATTATAAGGGACTATTATAAAAAAATGGTATGTCACTAAATTAGATACAAAAATGAAATGGACAAGTTCCCAGAAAGGCATTAAGCTCCTGAATCTCATTCAAGAAGAAACAGAAAATATGAAAATACCTGTAACAAGAAAAGATTGAATTAGTAATAAAAAAAAACTTCCCACAAAATGTCTCAGGACCAGATGGTTTCACTGGTGAATTATACCAAATGTTTAAAAGAAGAATTACCACCAATCCTTCAAAAATTCTTCCAAAAAATGAAGAAAAGGGAATACTTCCCGACTCATCCTTTTAGGCCAATATAACCCCAAAAGCAAATCAGTTAAGACAGCACAAGGAAAGAAAACTACAGACTGATATCCCTTGTGAATACAAATGCAAACTTCGCAACAAAATACAAACAAACCAAATCCAGCAGCACATAACAAAGAATTACATACCACGAACGATGTGATTTATCCTAGGAATGTAAGCTGGATTCAACATATAAAAATCAACCAATGTAACAGACCCTACCAACAGAATGAAGACAAAACAACACATTGTCATCACAAGACACACACAACATCGATGAATCTTGAAGACATTATACAAAATGAAATAAGCCAGATAGAAAAGGACAATCATTATATGATTCCACTTACATGAGTTACCTAGAGCAGTCACACTAACAGAGACAGAAAGTAGAATGGTAGTTGCCAGGGGTTGGGGAGAGGAAGATGGGGAACTTCTGTTTAACGGGTACAGAGTTTTGGCTTAAGAAGGTGAAAAAGTCTTGAGATGGATAGAGGTGGTGATTGCACTATAATGTGAATGTACAAAATGCCACTGAACTGTACCCCTAAAGATGATTAAAATGGTAAATTTTTTGTTATGTATATTTTGCCACTTTTTTTTTTAATGGTCTCAGACTGATAGTGTTTCTAAGTACTTTACAGAAGCAAATATAAATCCTTTCTGGGGGAATCCACTTTCATACCAGCATTAAAAAAGTTCTCACAGACAATTTTCCTTAAAACTTTAACATAAAAAACACTTATTAAATCTTCACAAAACACCAAAGGAAACAAGGTACGTGGAGTAAAGGGCTGACAGAAACAAGAGACAGCTGATTTCAGATATTGGAACAATCAGACATTGAATATAAAACAAGTATGGGTAAGATGTTTCAAGAAATAAAAAAGGGCCTTAAGAATATGAATAAATGGCAAGTTGATATGAACAAGAACTAAAGAGAAGTTCTGGGAAAAGAAAAGAAAATAACTAAAATTTCAAATTCAATAAACAGATCTAACAGAAGCTTAGACATGGATGTAAGACAAAACTCTTAAGAAAGTTATACAGAATACAGTACAGACAAGGAAAGAAAATATGAAAGATGGATGACAGAGTGAGAAAGTATATCATAGGTCCAATTGTATTCTGAGAAGACAGAGACAATGCGGGAAAGGCACTATATCATGAGATAATGGCTGTGATTTTTCCAGAACTGATGAAAGACAGCAGTCTACATCTGTGGCATCTTACTACACTGATGGGCAGTGACTTCAATGGGGTACGGGGGGTGGGGGGTGGGGGGGGACTTGATAATATAGGTGAATGTAGTAACCACAATGTTTTTCATGTGAAACTTTCTTAACAGTGTATTATCAATGATATCTTAATACAAAAAACAAATAAATAAAGATTGCAGTCTACAGACTAAAGGACCCAACAAATCCTACAGAGGATAAAGAAAAAGAAATCCACATCTAACTACTTAAATTAGAAAACAACAGTATAGATATAAATAAAGTAGAAAATAAAGACAGAAATTGAAAAGAACACAAATACATAATGAAGAAGGATGAAGAAAAATCAAAAGCTGGTTTTCTGAAAACACCAACAAATAGCAAACTGGTGAAATTTATCAAATTAATAAGAAAAAAACAAAAGTAAAAATATTAGGAATGAAAAGGAATATGTAACTATGGATAATAGAAACAAAAAGAGAATATATAATAATAAATTCAGGCCAAAACATTTAAAATCTTAATCAAAAAGCACAAATTTTTTTTAGCTATTAGTTATAAAACTGACTCAAGAGGAAGTAGAATATCTGAAGAGTCCCATATCCATTAATTAAAATTAAATCATTTATTAAACACACATATAGAAAACTCCTGCACCAAACAGTTTTACCATAAGCTCTATCAATATTCAAAGAAAAAATAATTCCAAGCATGCACAAAATATCCCAGATATCAGAAAAAGAGGAAATATCCTCATTTAATAAGGCTAGCATAAACTGGACACCAAAATTTAATATGGATAATATGGCAAAAGGAAAATTATAGGAAAATCCTATTAATGATGATGGAGACAAAAAATAATAGTAAATTCAATCTAGCAGTATATAAAAAAAATAAAAACACCCAATCTGGGTTAATTAATACAGAAACATTCAACAAATACTTTTCAAGCCTATCTCACTTAGTTATCTTTTACGCAATGAATCCATTTATTTTTCTTTTCCCTTCACCTTGAATCTTTTTACCTCCTTGCTTTCTCCCATAACATGCTCTTTATTTTTCTTTTCTTCTTTCTGTGCTCAGTCCTCATTTCATTTATGGGAATTCTCATTCATTTTCAAAACTTGAACATCAACTTATATACTAAAGACACAAATTTGTTCTTTAGCCCATCCTCAGAATTCAACTTCAGACACAGATATTTATTTGGTGTGACCATCTACATCTAACTAACCAAGAAATGTCAGAATCAAAGGGCAGAACTGGGATGCAGAGAGGTATACAAAGAACAGAGCTCTGAAGATCTGTAACGGTTTCCCCTTAAGTCTTCACCTGAGTACTGATGAGAAAATGGGCATGAAAATATCTGAGACCATGAAAGAACTACCTGAAAAGAATAAGCAAAACAAATCTCTGCAGCTGTGTTCCCACCACCCAAAGTGGAAAAATCTGTAATACGTCGGGGCTCTCAGTAGATGGCTCGGAAGCATACTGCCTCAGTAGTGGGATAAAATTAATACCAGTCTATAGGCTGCTATGGTCCCACTTTCACAAATTTAAAAAGCAAGCATTACAAAGCAATACTGAGAAAAGAACAAATCTGGGGATTATGCTCACTGGCTTCAGGCTATAGTACAAAGCTACAGGAATCAAAATGGTATGGTACCGGCACAAGAACAGACCCATAGATCAATGGGACAGAATAGAGAGCCCAGATATAAACTCATGCATATATGGTTAATTAATATATGATAAAGGAGCTATGAATATACAATGGGGAAAAAACAGCCTCTTCAATAAATGATGTTGGGGAAACTGGACAGCTACATGTAAGAGAATGAAACTGGATTACTCACTTCATACACAAAAGTAAATTTGAAATGGGTCAAAGACCTGAATGTAAGACATGAAGCCACAAAACTCTTAGAAGAAAACATAGGCAAAAATCTCTTGAACATAAGCATGAGAAATTTTTTCCTGGACATAAACTCAAAAATTAACAAGTAGGACCACATCAAACTAAAAAGCTTCTGTACAACAAAGGACACCATCACAGAACAAAAAGGCAACCTACACTATAGGAGAATATATTCATAAATGAAAATATATCAAGAACTTACATGCCTCAACACCCAAAAAACAACCCAATTAAAAAATGGGCAGAGGACCTGAACATTTCTCCAAAGAAGAAATACAAATAGCCAACAGGCACATAAAAAGATGCTCCACATCATTAATCATCAGGGAAATGCAAATCAAAACCACAATGAGACATCACCTCTCACCAGTTAGAATGGCCACTAACCAAAAGACAAGAAATAATAAATGTGAGTGAGGATGTGGAAAAATGGGATCACTGCTACACTGTTGTTGGGAAAGTAAATTGGTGCAACTGCCATGGAAAGCAGTATAAATGTTCCTCAAAAACTAAATAGAAATACCATTTGATCCAGTAATTCCACTTCTAGGAATTTACCTGAAGAAAACAAAATCCCTGATTCAAAAAGATATATATACCCGTTTATCACCACACGATTTGCAATAGCCAAGATTTAGAAGCAATCTAAGTGTCCGTCAACAGATGAATGGGTAAAGAAGAGGTGGTACATATACACAATGGAATATTATTCAGCCATAAAAAGAAAAAATCCTCCTTTTCACAGCAACATGGATGGATCTAGAGGGTATTATGATCGGTGAAGTACGCCAGCAGATAAAGACAAATACCAGGTGATTTCACTTATTTGTAGAATATAAAAACAAAGTAAAACAGAAGGAACAAAACAGCAGTAGACTCACAGACACTGAAAAGTGACTAGTGGTCACCAAGGGGGGAGGGGTTCGGGCAGGCTGTGGGGGAAGGAGAGGGAGATAAAGGGGCACAATAATTTGCAATCACAATATAAGTTGATCACAGGAACAGTAGTATAGCATGGAGAATACAGTCATTGATTCTGTTACATTTCTATAATGACAGACAGTAACCGCACTAGAGGGAGTGAGGATTTAATAATATGGGTAACTATTGAACCACTGTGTTGTACATTAGAAACCAATAAATATTGTATATCAATGATACTTAAAAAAAAAAAAGATGAAGAACTCAACTAACTCAGTAGAAAAAACAATCTGATTTAAAAAATGAGCAGAAGATGTGAAAAACATTTTCCCAAAGACATACAGATGGCCAACAGCTACATAAAAAGATGTTCATCATCATTACTTATTAAGGAAATGCAAATCAAAAGCACAATGAGATATCATCTCTCACCTGTTAGAATAGCTATTATGGAAAAGCCAAGAAATAACAAATGTTGATGAGGATGTGAAGAAAAGGGAACTGGTGCACTGATGGTGGGAGTGTAAACTGGTGCAGACACTGGACCAGAATACAGAGGTTCCTCAAAAAGTTAAAAATAATACCAACTATACTTCAAAAAAAAAATTAAAAATGGGACTACTATATGATCCAGCAATTCCACTTTTGGGTATTTATACAAAGAAAACAAAAACACTATCTCAAAAATACAGCTGCACCCCCATGTTCACTGTGGCATTACTTATAATATCCAAGATATGGA
Source organism: Smutsia gigantea (assembly GCA_032199065.1). NCBI lineage: Eukaryota > Metazoa > Chordata > Mammalia > Pholidota > Manidae > Smutsia > Smutsia gigantea. The sequence goes on from JAVSCE010001984.1 coordinate 64,197, forward strand.
AATCAACCTAAGTGTCCATCTATGGTTGAATGGTTAAAGAAGATGTGGTGTATGTACACACACACTATTATTCACAGCCATAAAAAGAATAACATCTTGCCACTTTAAAAACATGGATGGACTCTGAAGGCATTATGCTAAGTCAGACAGAAAGACAAATACTGTATGATCTAATAGGAGGAATTAAAAAAAAAATCAAGCTCACAGATACAGAAACTGATTGGCAGTTGCTCTGCAGAGATGGAGGCTGGAGTGGGAGATGGGAGAAATGGGCAAACTGGGTTTTTTTGTGCTTAAATGAACTGAATGACAAAAAAAAGATCTTAGTGTCTCATGGTAAAAGTAAGACAGCACAAGATTTTTAGCAATAATATTACCCAACAGTCTCATTCAGGGGCTAGTGGTCATGTTCACCAACTTGTCCTACCTGTTCTTCCACACCCACGCATACATATGTTTTTAGTGGCTACAAAGCAAATGTGACAACATTAAGGCATAGTTAAAAAAAAAACACCCAATTTTCCTAAAAAAAAAAAGTGACTGAAACAAAAGGAGAAATAAACAAATCCAAAAACAGAGATTTCAACATCCTTTTGTCAGTATTGATAGAGCAAGATGACAGAAAAATCACCAAACATATAGAAGACTTGCACAACACTATCAGTCAACTTTACCTATAAAACACTATAATCTAAATGTTATACATAATACATATATACAATATATATATAATATAAATATAAATCTCTGATAACAGTAGAATTAAATTAGAAACCATTATCTGGGAAATCCCAAAATACTTGGAAACTAAGTATTAGTTCTAAGTAACCCAAAGATCAAAGAAGACATTAAAGGAATATTAGAAAGTACTTTGAATTGAATAAAAATGAAAACATGACATATCAAAAGTTGTGTAATGCAGTTAAAACCAGTGTTTAGAGGGGAATGCACAGCACCAATTTTCTATGTTAGAAAACAAAAAGACCTCCTATTTAACTGATTTAAGCTATCACCTTAAAAACTTCAAAAAGAGTAACAGACTAAACCCAAAACAAACAAAAGGAAATAATAAAGATAAGAACAGAAAGCAATGAAATACAAAACAGAAAATAAAGAAAATCAATGAAACCAGAAGTTGGTTCTTTAAAAAGATTAAGATCTATTATGAAGCTATTTTAATTAAAGTTTTGAAGTACCAACACAACAACAGGCCAATAGAATAGAACAGAAAATGCACAAATAGACACACACATATTATGTCAAAGATTTTAATGCAGCGGAAAACAACAGTGTTTTCAATAGTGTTGGTTAAATATAAAATACATAAGAAAAAAATGATCCTTAGCTCTACCCCACATCATTCACAGAACATACAAAAATAAATTCCAGAAAGATTGTCATTAAAACAAAAAAAAGCTTCTAGAATACAAGGAATAGCTTCATGATCCTGGGGTAAGCAATGCCTTCTTAAACAGATCACAAATATACTAGCCATAAGTGAAATGGCTAATAAATTATACTTAGTACAATTCAGAAATTCTTTCTATCAAAGACACCACTAGAATACGAAAAGGTAAGCAATTACTGCAGTAATAACTGTTCCTTAACAATACATTTAAAATACCAAATTATTTCTGCTATTAGAAAACATAAGCAAATGCCCAAGATATCTGCCTTACACATGCATCTACAACTAAACTACTCCAAGAAACTTTTGCCAAAACAAGGCCAAACTTCCTCCCCAAAATTTCTTTAAGTACAATCCTTCAGCAAGAAAACTGAAAAGATTCTTTGGACTGGGGGGGTGGCCACGGAAGCGAATATGGTGATCAGCCTACTGTCAAAACCCAGGTAACTCACTGACGAATTTTAAATGGTAAAACCTTTTGAGAAATTTTAAATGATAAAAACTTATTGAATATATAATGGACAGGCTAAGTAGGGCCAACTTTCTGCAAATTCTCTCCACTTTTTAGTACCTGTAAGTATAAGAAGATACAATGAATGACTGGTAGCTGCAACAAGACACTGGAATAAAGCTGTTGTATAGGTAGTTTAAAATACAAGACAGAGGGGCGAGGCGGGGCCAGGCTCGGCAGGGCGGAGCCGAGCGAGGCAGGCAGGGCTAGGGGCGGGGCCTGCAGCCTCGCGAAGGTTCTAGAGGTGCCACGTGCAGCGGGTGGGTGTGTGCTGGCTTGTACGGTTGGGTCTCGGCTCTGGGTGTGGTGTTTCCGGTCTCCCCTGTGCGGTTGTAGCTTCTGCCTTGCGAGACTCAGCCGGACCATGGCTTTAGCTGCGGAAGAGCTACAGAAAGATCTAGAAGAGGTGAAGATGCTGCTGGAAAAGGCGACCAGAAAAAGAATACATGATGCCCTTACAGCTGAAAAATCCAAGACTGAGACAAAAATCAAGAACAAGATGCAACAGAAATCACAGAAGAAAGCAGAACCTCTTGGAAATGAAAAGCCAGCTGCTGTGGTCACCCCCATTACAACGGGATATACAGTGAAAATCAGTTATTACGGATGGGATCAGTCAGAGAAGTTTGTGAAAATCTATATCACTCTGACTGGAGTCCATCAAGTCCCTGCTGAGAATGTACAGGTGCATTTCACAGAGAGGTCATTTGATCTCTTGGTAAAGAATCTATATGGGAAGAGTTATTCCATGATTGTGAACAATCTCTTGAAACCCATCTCTGTGGAAGGCAGTTCAAAAAAAGTGAAGACAAATACAGTTCTTATGTAGAAAGAAAGCGGAAAACACGCGGTGGGACTACTTGACTCAGGTTGAGAAGGAATGCAAAGAGAAAGAAAAACCCTCCTATGACACTGAAACAGACCCTAGTGAGGGATTGATGAATGTTCTAAAGAAAATTTATGAAGATGGAGATGATGATATGAAGTGAACCATTAATAAAGCTTGGGTGGAATCAAGAGAGAAGCAAGCCAAAGGAGACACAGAATTTTGAGACTTTAAAGTCCATTTGGGAACTGTGATGCAGAAATATTATGTTTTCAATAAAGAAATTTGGTGAGCTGCACAGATATATTTGACAGATAACCATTTACACAGCCTTCTAAGTAAAGGCAGTAAATTCTCCATTTCATTCTGGAGGATTTATTTAAATAAAACACACTTATTAAACACTTCCTCAAAAACTAAATAAATAAAATAAAATACACGACAGAGATTCCTGTGAAAGGGCACAGTGGCATATACAGAAGTGGAGCTGTAGGCATAGAAGGGATGGAAAAGCAGTTCAATCCTGGTTTCACTGGGGGCAAGAATATTGTGTTCCAGAGCTGGAGCACTCAGTAGAGTTCAACAAAAATATGTTGAATAAGTGAGTAAATAAATGAATGAAGAAAGAAGGATGAAGGGGACATGATTGAAGTGACGGCTGGGCAAGAAGGGTAAATGCTTGTAAAAAGGAGATAAATACACTGAAGGACAAGAAGAACCAGGAAAGCAGAGTACCACGGTAAGGCAAAGAAGAAGCAAGCTAGCAAAAGTGGCAGCTAAGAAAGGGAAATGCTACAGAGATGCAGTAAAATGAGGATAATCACAAGTCTAAAACAACAAAAGAAATATTCTGAAAACTGCAAGCATAGAAGGCAGATACAGAATACACACTGCTCCTCATCAAGAGCTAATACTCCCAATACTCATGTTCAGGTCACTTTGAGAATTAAAATAGGAATCATGATTATCATTCATCATCATTTCCCATGTACCAGGTATTGTGCTGAGCATTTGTTATCTCATTTTCAACAATTTGTAAAATTAACCCAAAATAATCCAAGTTAAGCTGACATGAGCATCAACTTTGGGAAGCATGATTGATAGTATTTGTAAGGAAGAAAGCTTAAGCTCAATTGTACTTCCATCTGAAAGAAAGAATATGCTAATGGTAAGCAAACAATCTTGACTGACATATAAAATGGAGAGAGAGAAAAAAGGGTAGAGCATTCTTCAGTACTATGTAGGACACAGGAGAGGCAGGAACTACTACATGGGAGATAAACCCAAGAGTGGAAATGGATGCATCAGGACATTATAGTTTAATCACTGGCCATTAATAAATACAACTAACTCTTGTAATTCCATGCCCAAATAAACTGAGGATTATAATCTGCTTCCCATGTAGTTTTGCTTAGTGGACACTTGTGGAATCTATTTTACCTCCATCACAATGAAACCTGATCCAATAAAATAAAAAGATATTAGGGAAAGATCAGTCTAGTCTACTACAGTGGTAAATTAAGAATAAAGACAAAAAGGAAGACTTACGTGTGTCTTTCATATCTGAGGGTTTCTCGGATGGACCATGCAACCTGGTATGGCGAGGCCTGCTCTGAGTCCTCCAGTTCCTCTCCGCTTTCTTCAGACCAGTCCAACCCTGGGACAGGTGAGAGGATAATTTTAAATTAGACAAACTTACATTCACTTAAAGTTTGGATACAAAGCTACCATAACCCAATACCTACAAGTACTAACAGTATGAACACATGCTTCTTGGTGTGTTTCATCCTTGTTCTGACAAAGATATTAATAATGACTGTATGACATACCCCCAGGTTTAAAATAATGACATTACACCACATTCTGAGGATGAAGTTCTTTTGTCAGACCCTTCACAAATAGAGTAGAAACAACACAAAGAGATAGGGTTCAGGAAAAAAAGGGTAAAATTTCTTAGGTATCAAAACGTCATATACTAAAATAACGTCAAAAAAACATGAAACATATTTAAGATGGAAAAGAAGCCTAATATATGTTTGGGTAAGAAAAAAGTAAAAAAATGCCAGTGGAGTCACTCTGTACTTCAACAAAGAAGGACCCTAGAATCAACTGTTAATAGCAGACACACTCCATGCCCCTTTTCCAACACCTCTGAGGAAAAGGACCCCAACCACTAGGCAGGACCCTGGGGGCACTTGTAGGATGACAATGTCCTATTTGTAATGTGGCTTGGGGTTCTCTTAGTTCTTTAAACAATAGCCACCATGTTGTGTCCCATTTTGAAAAACAAGTTTAGAGGGAAAGTAGGTAAGTACAGTATGAACAATACTGATTTTTTTCAATGCTATTATTTTTAATGATTGGATAATTGTTAGTTTCCAACGTACGGGTTTTACCTTTAAAAAAATTTTTATCTTGAAGAGGTCTTGATAAATACTTATGTTGCACAGCCTAAATTAAAACATTGTGGCGGAGTTCTGGGAAGATGGCAGCGTGAGCAGGGCAGTGGAAATCTCCAAAAACCATATATATTTATGAAAATACAAAAATACAACTATTCCTAGAAGAGACCAGAAGGTACAGGACAGCTCCCAGCCTGCATCTACACCTAAGAGGACTCGGCACCCCATGAGGTGGTTAAGATACGGAACCGTGTCCTGGCAGGACCCGAGCACTCCCCCACCCAAGCACACCGGCAGGAGGAGAGGATTCAGAGCGGGAAGAGAGTAGAAGTACAGGCCCATGAAATAACCAGCCCTAGTGATCTGCGCTGGAGGCACTGACACACATTGCGTGGTGTATCGGATATTGGAGAGACAGAGGGTGCAGGATCTGAGCCGGGGAATGCACCGCGTCCTCGCAGTCGGCTCCCCAGGACAAAAGAAAAGCGTGCGCATTTTTTGGCGGTGTTAGGAGATAGGAACCCAATGGAGGAGCGGGATTGTCCCAGCATGCTTGGCCCAGCAGGCTGGAAGTCTGGGGGAATTTCGGACCCCTTGGCTGGCGACAGGGAAAAGGAGCCGTACTTAGACTCCCAAAAGAGAACAGCAGCCTCCCATTCACTCCACCCCGGCCAGAGCTACAAAGGGCCCTGCAGAGTGGGGAGGCTGCGGCTGCGTAATAATGGAGCAACAATGCCACCTACAGCATCCTCACAGAATCTACTCCTGGTGGGTGTCTTTATGTGTGTTTTTTTGTTTGTTTATGGTGTACTTTTCTCTTTTCTTTCTTTTTCTTTCTTTCTTTCCTTTCTCTTCTTTCTTTCTTTTTTTTTATAAGTCTTACAGAGCCCAGCTGACAAACATGGCACCTACCAGTGACCATTTCTATCCCCATGAAAAGACAGAGGAATATGGTACAAACAAAGCTTACCCAGACCCAGACACCAGAGAGGGAATCAGAAGGGATGGAAATGTACAAACTTCCTGAAAAAGAATTCACAATAAAAGCCATAACCATACTGATGGATCTACAGAGAAATATGCAAGAGCTGAGGAAGTGAGGGAAGTGAAGAAAGACAATGCAGAAATCAGACAAGCGATCGACGGGCTTAGCAGAAGACTGGATGAGATGCAAGAAACTGTTAATGGAATAGAAATCAGAGAAGAGGCATACAGAGAAACTGAGGCAGAGAGAGATAAAAGAATCTCTAGGAATGAAAGAATATTAAGAGAATTGGGTGACCAATCCAAAAGGAGCAATATTCCCATTATAAGAGTACCGGAGGAATAAGAGAGAGAAAAAGGGATAGAAAATGTCTTTGAAGAAATAATTGCTGAAAACTTCCCCACGCTGGGGAAGGAAATAGTCTCACAGTCCACGGAAGCCCACAGATCTCCCAACACAAGGGACCCAAGGAAGACAACACCAAGACACATAATAATTAAAATGGCAAAGATCAAAGATCAGGACAGAGTAATAAAGGCAGCTAGAGAGAGAAAAAAGATCACCTACAAAGGAAAACCCATCAGACTACCATCAGACTTCTCAACAGAAACGTTACAGGCCAGAAGAGAATGGCATGATATATTTAACGTTATGAAACAGAAGGGCCTCGAACCAAGAATATTGTATCCAGCACGATTATCATTTAAATATGATGGAGGGATTAAACAATTTCCAGACAAACGAAGGTTGAGAGAGTTAGCCTCTCATAAACCACCACTACAGGATATCTTAAATGGACTGCTCTAGATGGAAGCACACCTAAGGCTAAAAAGATGTCACCAGAGAAAATAAAACAGCAAAGAAAGCAGACCATCCAAATACTAACTAAACGCAAAGAATAAAACACCTAGTATAGAAAGAATGGAGGAGGAGGAATAAGAAGGGAGAGAAAGAAAGAAACATCAGACTGTGTTTACAATAACTTAACAAGAAAGTTAAGTTAGATTGTTAAAAAGTAAAGAAGCAACCCTTGAACCCTTGGTAACCACGAATCTAAAGCCAGCAATGGCAATAAGTACATACCTATCAATAATCACCCTAAATGTAAATGGACTGAATGCACCAATCAAAAGACACAGAGTAACAGAATGGATAAAAAAGCAAGACCCATCTATATGCTGCCTACAAGAAACTCACCTCAAATCCAAAGATATACACAGACTAAAAGTGAAGGGATGGAAAAAGATATTTCATGCAAACAACAAAGAGAAAAAAGCAGGTGTTGCAGTACTTGTATCAGACAAAATAGACTTCAAAACGAAGAAAGTAGCAAAAGATAAAGAAGGACATTACATAATGATAAAGGGGTCAGTCCAACAAGAAGATATAACCATTATAAATATATATGCACCCAACACAGGAGCGCCAGCATATGTGAGACAAATACTAACAGAATTAAAGGAGGAAATAGACAGCAATGCATTCATCTTAGGAGACTTCAACACACCACTCACTCCAGAGGACAGATCAACCAGACAGAAAATAAGTAAAGACACAGAGGCACTGAACAACACACTAGAACAGATGGACCTAACAGACATCTACAGAACTCTACACCCAAAAGCAACAGGATACACATTCTTCTCAAGTGCACATGGAACATTTTCCAGAATAGACCACATACTAGGCCACAAAAGAACCTCAGTAATTTCAAAAATATTGAAATCCTACCAACCAACTTCTCAGATCACCAAGGTATAAAACTAGAAATAAATTTTAGAAAGAAATCAAAAAGGCTCACAAATACATGGAGACTTAACAACACTCTAATTAATCAATGGGTTAACGACCAAATCAAAACAGAAATCAAAGAATATATGGAGACTAATGACAACAACAACACAAAGCCACAACTTCTGTGGGACGCAGCAAAGGCAGTTCTAAGAGGAAAGTATATTGCAATCCAGGCCTATTTAAAGAAGGAAGAACATTCCCAAATGAATAGTCTAAAGACACAATTACTGAAATTGGAAAAAGAAGAACAAATGAGGCCCAAAGTCACCAGAAGGAGGGACATAATAAAGATTAGAGAAGAAATAAATAAAATTGAGAAGAATAAAACAATAGAAAAAATCAATAAAACCAAGAGCTGGTTCTTTGAAAAAATAAACAAAATAGATAAACCCCTAGCCAGACTCATTAAGAGAAAAAGAGAATCTACACACATCAACACAATCAGAAATGAGAAAGGAAAAACCACGACGGACCCCACAGAAATACAAAGAATCATAAGAGAATATTATGAGAATCTATATGCTAACAAGCTGGAAAACCTAGAAGAAATGGACAACTTCTTAGAAAAATACAACCTTCCCAGACTGACCAAGCAAGAAACAGAAAAACTAAACAGACCAATCACCAGTGACGAAATCGAATTGGTAATCAAAAAACTACCCAAGAACAAAATCCCCGGGCCTGACGGATTCACCTCCGAATTCTACCAGACATACATAGAAGAAATAACACCCATTCTCCTTAAGGTTTTCCAAAAAATAGAAGAGGAGGGAATACTTCCAAACTCATTCTACGAAACCAGCATCACTCTAATACCAAAACTGGGCAAGGACCTCACCAAAAAAGAAAATTAAAGACCAATATCCCTGATGTACACAGATGCAAAAATACTCAACAAAATATTAGCAAACTGAATTCAAAAATACATCAAGAGGATCATACACCATGATCAAGTGGGATTCATCCCAGGGATGCAAGGATGGTACAACATTCGAAAATCCATCAACATCATCCACCACATCAATAAAAAGAAGAACAAAAACCACATGATCATCTCCATAGATGCTGAAAAAGCATTTGACAAAATTCAGCATCCATTCATGATTAAAACTCTCAACAAAATGGGTATAGACGGCAAGTACCTCAACATCATAAAGGCTATATATGACAAACCCACAGCTAACATCATACTTAACGGCGAGACGCTGAAAGCTTTTCATCTAAGATCGGGAACAAGACAGGGATGCCCACTCTCTCCACTGTTATTCAACATAGTACTGGAGGTCCTAGCCACAGCAATCAGACAAAACAAAGACATACAAGGCATCCAGATTGGTAAAGAAGAAGTCAAATTGTCACTATTTGCAGATGACATGATACTGTACATAAAAAACCCTAAAGACTCCACTCCAAAACTACTAGAACTAATATCTGAATTCAGCAAAGTTGCAGGATACAAAATTAACACACAGAAATCTGTTGTTTTCCTATACACTAACGATGAACTAACAGAAAGAGAAATCAGAAAAACAATTCCATTCACAATTGCATCAAAAAGAATAAAATCCCTAGGAATAAACCTAACGAAGGAAGTGAAAGACCTGCCCTCTGAAAACTACAAGACACTCCTAAGAGAAATTAAAGAGGACACTAACAAATGGAAACTCATCCCATGCTCTTGGCTAGGAAGAATAAATATTGTCAAAATGGCTACACTACCTAAAGCAATCTACAGATTCAGTGCAATCCCTATCAAACTACCAACAGCTTTCTTCAATGAACTGAAACAAATAATTCTAAAATTCATATGGAACCAGAAAAGACCCCGAATAGCCAAAGCAATCCTGAGAAGGAGGAATAAAACAGGTGGGATTACACTCCCTGACTTCAAGCTCTACTACAAAGCCACAGTAATCAAGACAATTTGGTATTGGCACAGAAACAAACCCACAGACCAGTGGAACAGAATAGAAAATCCAAACATTAACCCAAACATATACAGTCAATTAATATTTGATAAAGGAGCCTTGGATATACAATGGGGAGATGACAGCCTCTTCAGCATCTGGTGTTGGAAAAACTGGACAGCTACATGTAAGAGAATGAAACTGGACTACTGTCTAGCCCCATACACAAAAGTAAACTGAAAATGGATCAAAGACCGGAATGTAAGTCATGAAACCATAAAACTCTTAGTAAAAAACATAGGCAAAAATCTCTTGGACATAAACATGAATGACTTCTTCATGAACATATCTCCCCGGGCAAGGGAAACAAAAGCAAAAATGAACAAGTGGGACTATATCAAGCTGAAAAGCTTCTGTACAGCAAAGGACACCGTCAGTAGAACAAAAAGACATCCTACAGTACGGGAGAATACATTCATAAATGACGTATCCGATAAGGGGTTGACATCCAAAATATATAAAGAACTCACGCACCTCAACAAACAAAAAGCAAATAATCCAATTAAGAAATGGGCAGAGGACATGAATAGACACTTTTCTAAAGAAGAAATTCAGATGGCCAACAGGCACATGAAAAGATGCTCCACATCGCTAATCATCAGAGAAATGCAGATTAAAACCATAATGAGATATCACCTCACACCAGTGAGGATGGCCAACATCCAAAACACAAACAACAACAAATGTTGGGGAGGATGTGGAGAAAAGGGAACCCTCCTACTCTGCTGGTGGGAATGCAAATTTGTCCAATCATTGTGGAAAGTAGTATGGAGGTTCCTCAAAAAACTCAAAATAGAAATACCATTTGACCCAGGAATTCCACTCCTAGGAATTTACCCCAAGAATGCAGCAGCCCAATTTGAAAAAGACAGATGCACCCCATGTTTATCACAGCACTATTTACAATAGCCAAGAAATGGAAGCAACCTAAGTGTCCATCAGTAGATGAATGGATAAAGAAGATGTGGTACATAAACACAATGGAATATTATTCAGCCATAAGAAGAAAACAAATCCTACCATTTGCAACAACATGGATGGAGCTAGAGGGTATTATGCTCAGTGAAATAAACCAAGTCAAAAAAGACAAGTATCAAATGATTTCACTCATATGTGGAGTATAAGAACAAAGAAAAAAACTGAAGGAACAAAACAGCAGCAGACTCACAGAACCCAAGAACAGACTAATAGTTACCAAAGGTAAAGGGACTGGGGAAGATGGGTGGGAAGGGAGGGATAAGGGGGAAAAAGGGGTATTATGATTAGCAGATGTAATGTTGGCGGGGCACAGGGAGGGCTGTACAACTCAGAGAAGACGATTCTATAGCATCTCACTACGCTGATGGACAGTGACTGTAATGGGGTTGGTGGGGGGGACCTGATGAAGGGGGTAGTTTAATAACCATAATATTGCACATGTAATTGTAGATTAATGATACCAAAATAAATTATAAAAAAAAAGAACAAAGAAAAAAACTGAAGGAACAAAACAGCAGCAGACTCACAGAACCCAAGAACGGACTAATAGTTACCAAAGGGAAAGGGACTAGGGAAGATGGGTGGGAAGGGAGGGATAAGGGGGAAAAAGGGGCATTATGAATAGCAGATGTAATGTTGGGGGGGCACGGGGAGGGCTGTACAACTCAGAGAAGACAAGTAGTGATTCTATAACATCTCACTACGCTGAGGGACAGTGACTGTAATCGGGTTTGTGGGGGGGCACCTGATTAAAGGGGTAGTTTAATAACCATAATATTGCACATGCAAAAGTAGATTAATGATACCAAAATAAACTAAACTAAACTAAAATAAAATAAAACATTGTATGGGACTACATAGCTTTAATATATTCATAGCACTATGAAATTTTAGATACCTTCATAACTAGTATTGTCTTCCTTCCCAAGACCCTCAAAATCAAAAGACCATCTTCATTAGAACTTCAGATATTTTTTCATAATTTAAATGAGTTTCCATGTGCCAAATAGGGAAATCAAGAAAAGGTTAACTGAAACGCAAATTATAAATGCTTAAAATTGAGTAACACATTGCCACTGGCATAAAGAAACCTCAAATCTAGTTCCAAGATGACAATCCAAAATGTCATGTCACCTTTTTAAAACGTACGTTACTGTCTCTCAATTAAAATAATTAGAGATTTGTTTTAAAAAATATTTTTAATTAAGTGATCACAACAGTATCAGCTTCAGGATGTTGCAAGGTAAGGTCTTTCAAACACAAAGTGACACTTTTGAAATGAGAACATAAGTTATCTTTCATTGTTTTTGTAGAAGTACTAATAACCTACTAAGACACCTATACTTTCTCTGAAAAAATCAAGATCTAAGTCATAAAAACTAAGATGGAACTGTTTCTCCTATTGTGAAATTAACTGTCCAATAAAACAAACCTTTGATCCTGGCTTCATTATCACTAGTTTTAATGTAACTAACTGAGATAACCAGCCCAGTCATGACTGTAAAAGCTAATTACAAGACTACATTTTTCTTTAAGTACTCTTTACTGACGTGAATGCAGACTATGCTTGGTCATAACAGTGTGATTACAATTTCTGGTTTCTCCAAAATAACTTTTGTTTTGAAAACTTAGTTCCCTAATATACCTGAATTAAAAAAGAAAAGAAGTTTTTCTGTTAGATTTTTGTTGTTTTTAGGTTTTTGTTTCAAAATGATAGAAAATCAACCCTCAACATAATATTCTATAGTTTCAAAAGCTAAAAAATTAGCATCTACAACTAATTAAAAGTATAAATAAAAATTTAGGTGATACAGGAAAATGGTGGAATATGAGGCAAACATTCGAAAAAAATAAAATTAGATCTCTACCTCAAAACTAATGCTTAATGAGTTACAAATCAATGACTAAAATGTAAATAAGAAGAAGAATTAAAAGAAAATATAAGTGACTATATTTATACACTCCTGGAATGAAAAGAACCCAAAAAAGGAGAAAAAAAAAACTAATTCAAAAAAGAAAAAATCCTAAAAGGAGAATACATAAAAAATTTTAACTTGCTAAATTCCAAAATCATTATAAGAGGTATTGAAAGCAAAGAACAAATGCAAGGGAGGAAAGGCTTTGCAACAAACATGAAATACATATAAAAAGCTATTACCAATTAGTAAAAGAGGAAAACAATTTAAAAATGGATTAAAAAATTTTGAAAGGACAAGATAAATAAAAAATACAAATGTGCAAAAAGCATATGAACAAACATTCAGAACTATATCACTAATCCGAAATAGCAGTTCTCACTCAAAGTATGGTTAACACATCCCCACGGGTCCCTGAAATTCTCTCCAGAAGCCCCTGAGGTTAACACTATCTTCAAAACAAAACAAAGATGCTATTTGGCTTTCTCTCTGCGTTGACATTTGCACTGATGGTAAAACCACCATGATGGGTAAAACTTCTGGCTCCTCGGCATGAATCAAGGGCACAGCACCAGACTGCACTGTAGTCCTTAACATAGATACGTGCATGTTTCACTCCATGACCGGCAGTTAAACAAAAAGAAACAACAAACAGAAAAACCAGTTCAAGAATGTCCTTGATAAAACACCATGAAAGGTTGTGCATTTTATTAAATCTTGATTCCTGAGTATATGTCTTTATAATATTCCATGTGACTGAGAAGTATATACAAAGTACCTCAGTGGCATATGAAGAAGTATGATGGTTGTTCTGAGGAAAAGCACTTGCCTGACTATTGTTTCAATTGTGACCTGAACTGTTTTCGTTCAACAACCTTTATATTTGAAAAAATGACTGACACACAAACTGTGGTTATTAAGACTTAGATATCTGGCAGTCACTTGTTCTAAAATGAACACAGTGAAACTGTCACTTCAAGGAAAATAATGGGAAATATTTGTTGCCAATGATAAAATTCAAATTTTCACTTGAAAGCTCAATTTTTTTTGAAAACTTGAATTCATCACTGACAGTATGACAACTTCCTAATAGTTAGACTTTTCTGATGAGACTGGTGGTAATATTAACAAATGAGATTTCTAAATTTTATATAATGAAATAGGTCCGCATCTGGAACAATTGTATAACTCAGTAAACCAATATTTTCAAATGCCCAATACATGATATTACAAAATCATGCATGATAACAGGTGCATTCAATGTACAAAATAGATCAATGGATTTTAAGGTAACAGTATGTAAAATTCCTTGATATAATTTCAGATTCCACACTGCAACTGATCTTTAAGAAACTACCACTTGTCTAATGAATGACTCTATAGCATCTTACTATGCTGATGGACAATGACTGCAATGGGGCGTGTGGGGGGACTTGATAATATGGGTGAATGTTGAAACCACAATGTTGCTCATGTGAAACCGTCCTAGGTTGTATATCAATGAAATCTTAATAAAAATTAAATAAACTACCACTTGTCAACTTTTGGTGTAGAATTAAATAATATCCACAATTATTTGAGAAAAGCTGTTAAAATATTCTGCCCTTTTCCAACTACAATTGTGTAAGGCCATATTTTCATGTACTAACTAAAACCGCATATCACAACAGATGGAATGCAGAAGCAGATAGGAGAATCTAGCTGTCTTCTACCAAACCAGACATAGAGATTTGCTAATAAACAATGTAAAACAATGCTGTTTTTCTCATTATATGTTTTTGGTTTGGAAAGGTTATTTTTCATTAAAAAAAAAGCTAAAATGTAGTCTGTTGTTATTTTTAAACAAATCAGTGTTTTTAATTTTCTGAATTTATACGTCTAATTCAATAAATATCAATAGACTGAACTCATATACACAAAAATTCTATGGTGTCCTCAATAATTTTTCAGAACATAAAGGGATTCTATGGCCCAAATTCTGAGAAACATTGATCTAAGGTATTCAAGTTACAGCAAATTTTCTACCAAATTTTTAATATCATCTAATATCCATGCTGCAAACATGTAGAGAAACTATCATTCTCCTATACTGCTGAAAGAAGGTTAAACTGACAAAATAATTTTTAAGGAAAATTTGGCAACACATATCAAAAACCTTTTTTAAAAAAGAGAAAGATTGTCAATTCTACTTCTAGGAATCCATTTGAAGGAAAATTAAAGATGGACAGCAATTATTTTATTGTGAGGCTATACAGCTTTAACACTTTTATAATGTTAAAGCTAACATTATTCATTTTTTTTAATTATCAAAAGTCATACATAGTTTAGTAACAAGTGAAACAATACAAAACTAGAAATGACTTAAAAGAATTCAGCTGGGACAAACTATGCTGTATATGAAAAATTATTAACTTGATAATACATGAAAAATTTTAAAACAGGTCACAAAACTTTAAGCATAGCAGGAACCCAATTTTACATATCTAAAAGAACATATATATACACCAATATAAATATATATCTAAAAGAATAAGTGTTAAAAGTATTAACAAATGGTTATTTATAAGGATTGGTGTGTTAGAATTTATTTTTGTTTATCAATATTTTTTCTTTAAGTCTTATTAGTTTTTTGTAACAAGTGAAACAATACAAAACAATACAAGAAGAATTACCACCCCCATCTCCCTAAAAATACATCCAGTCTAATTCCATCCCCTTTTGGTAGCCAATGTCAATAGCCTGGTACTGTACATCCATCCACACTTTACCTATGCACATACCAAACAGGCAAGCATCTGTCCTTTTACTTGATTCAACATACATACTGATGGTCCTTGTTTATTTACTTTATTTTTACAAAAATGGGATAATACCTCGATTTTTTTCTACTTGTGAATACATCATGGGCACACAAGTAAAAGATACAGATTTCATACATTCTTTTTATAAAGTAGTTGCATAATACTTTGTAAAACATACATGTACACCATAATTTACTATTGGTTATAAAAGTTATAAAAGTTATTTGCAGATTTTTAATATTGTAAGCAGTATGGCAATTAACACCCTTGAACACATATGCTTACAATCTGATGTTTTTTTAATTCATTGGACAGAATCCCAAAAGTCAGTTTGCTGACCATATAAATACTTTTATTTTGTAGGTACTGTCACATTACTCACCAACAAAGCATAATATCCAATATCCTCATCAACACGGGATATAATTTTTGCCAATCTTATGGTAATTCATTGACATTTTAATCTGCATTTCCCACCCATAGGGGACCGAAGTTTTCATTTATTTATTGATATTTCTTCTTCCTCTATTCCCATTCTGTTCTCTTTTTCCTATTCCTCTATGTCATACAAATAATTTTTTCCTAAAGTTAGTTAGAATCCCAGTTCACAGCACATTCATGAATATTCTACATGAATTAAGAGTTTAGATGATCAAAGACAAAACAAAGTATTAATTGAAAATATAGAATACCTGTATAAACTTGAGATCAGAGAGATTTTCTTGAGTGAGACAGAAAACTCAGAAGCAACAAAGAATGACATTTGACTACATTAAAGTTTTATCTTCATTTTTTCACTTTTAAATCATGAACAGGTATTCTTTGGGAATTTTATTTAAAAAGTTGTTTTTTAAAAAAAACTATAGGCAGATATTAACAGTGCTATCATTATTCCAAAGTCCTCTGATAAGCCATGGAGAGGACTTCATTAGACACACAGGCCCTGAGCTCACAGAGGCACACAATCAACCAAACTGCCTTTTGATGCTGCTACTACTGTGAGAAGCTACACCTGAAATTCTAATTCCCAACTCCTATTTTGGTATCTTGTCCACCAATTATTCTCCTCTCCAGTAGCATATTTACTTTAAGGTGGTCTAAGTACAGAAACTTGAATTGGGCCATTCTATCCCAGTGTTCTTCTAACCATAGAACACCAGTGGTAGTTATGAAAATAAAACCCCATGCAAAAGGGCACATTTTGTTATACTGCACACAAATGATGTGATAAAAGAGATAACTCACCTAAATGGGGAAACAGATCAGTGTCCAACTGATGTTTCTGGGTGCACAGTTTCACCAGTCTCTGCAGTCGACTTATACAAGAGAAGTGTGGAGAGAAGGCTGTGGCTCTCATAAGGACCCGGTCCATCCTGGGTGGGTCCACGATGGGAGCCCTACTGGATGGCAGGAGGGGCAGAGGCCTCTTGTGACACAACTGCCTTGCTTGTGCTATAGTGTGTGTGGTGGGGGCCACTCCCTGCATTGGTAGGCTGGTGTTCTGAGGTTGAGGTGACTTGCAGACTACACCCTGCGCTGGCGCTGGAGGTTTTAAAGAAGTGGGCGAAGGTGACAGGTGGGAGTGCTGCTGCAGAGGCTGCTGCTGTGAAGGGGCAGGAGGGGGACTAAAGTGCTCTTGTCGAACTTTTAAAATCTCGGTCTCTCTCTGGCGCTGCCGATTCTGGGCCAACTTGCTCTGCAGCTTCTTTCTCACGGTTGCCCCTTTCTTCAGGTCATCCTCCTCCTCGTTGAAAGCAAATGGGTCTTCCAACTCAGTTTCCAGGTAGTGGAGAGGGACCCTTGCCCCAGGTGGAGAGAGAGACATTCCATCCAGTCCATTTGGCATCTTCAGGGCCAACGTGGGCACCGCCAGGCTGAAGGCCATGGTATCCATCTGGTGCCTGACCTTTACTTCATCTATAGGATCATTCTTTTTCTTCCTCTCTTTTTTCGGGATAAAGCCAAGTACCTGCAAGTGGCTGTTGCAGTACCTTTAAAAATATACACATACATGGGAAAACGTTCATGATACATATTTAAAAACAATATAAAGCTATGTATTATAAAATGTGAATCCTTGTATGTTAAAAATGCATGACTACAGGTAACTCTTGGCATTCATGGATTTAATATATACAACTTCACTACTCTCAGGCAATCCTCAGAGTCTCTGCAATTTTACTGAAGCAAGCATGTGAACTGTACATGTGTGCAGAGGCTGCCAGACACAAGCAAATCTGAGTGGCCCTGGAGAACTGCACAGCTATTGCTTCTCACACACTTTCCTGTTCTCCATTCACAGCAGACAAAGTGACTCATCCAGAGCCTAAAGGATCACTTAAAATTCTCTTATGGAGAAAAAAATTTATGTTCCAATGCAATTCAAGTATCTGGAGATTCACAAAGACCTTACAACATAACCCTTAAGAATGTCGAGTATCTACTGTGTGTTCTACACACACATACACACAATAGAGAGGGAAGGAGAAATTAAAATAATAAATAATAAAACTGGCTAGTGGGATTATAGATGAAATGAGTTCCTCAAGAGCCAGATATAAATACATGGTTTGTCTCCTCTAGTTTCTCAATGCAGTAGGTACTAAAACGATGCCCTTTATACAGATGAAGAAACTAAACTTTAAAGAAGTTAAATTAACTTGCCCAAAACCACCCAGCTGGAAAGTGATGGCTGATACTTGAACCCTAAAAATAAAAGCTCATGAAGACTCCTATTGGTCTTCAACCATGAGCAGGTTACTCTGGCGATGTGAATGGTATTTTTAAAATACTATGAAAGGATAGAATCCTTCTATATAATGAGAAAATAGAATGCATATTATTCCAATAAACCACACTGAGAACCTGTAGAGGCTTTTAATCAGTAGAAAAGTACTATTTTTCCAAACTGGTGTTCCCCATGCAGTTCTGTAATATGCTAAAAGAATGTAGTAAAAACAGTATTCCACACTTAACTAAATCTGGAAGATGCTGGCTTAAACAGAATTGGACAATGATTTTGTTGTTCATTTCTCCTGAACAACTTCTCAAAGCATTTTGTATGATAATATGCATTATGCTCTAAGGTGGAGATGTACACATTTGGCAGTGTTTCCCAAACTTATTTGAAAATGGCATCTATTTTTATTGCAGTACACCTGCATTATCTCCACTGAATACAGTTTGGGGAAAAAGACAATAAAGCAAAATAATTAATGTCAATTCTCAAACTCATTGGGCTGCATCAAAAAAATTTTTTTCATAGCTGTTAAAAATGCAGATTCACCAAATAATCAGGAGACATTGTTTTGCTGCTCAGTCTTAGAAATAAATTAGAGGCACTCCTTAATAGTTTCTCAGACAGTAGAGAGCTTTAGGGTGTGTCCGTGTACGTGTACCTAGCAGATTTGGGCTACATCCCTTAAACAGAATAGATTCAGCTATGAACAAGGAAAGGGGTTTCAAGGTAACTATACTAAAGAAGCTTCCCAATAAAGAATAAATGTTTTTTGTGGTTGTTTTCAAGTCATTGTCAAGTTAACAAATGATTAGCTTTTTTAGTGGAAAGAAATGAGGTTTTTTTTCTAGTTTAGAAATCAAACTTTCCTGCTCATTTACATGGGCAGCCTGAACTGGTAAATGAGGCCACTGTGAGCTGCCTGCTCATGGAATGGAGCAGAGGCTGATCCGCATGTACAGTCCTCGTAGAGCCTCATTCTTGACTCTGTTGGCACAACATATAGTCTGAACTCAAAAAACCCTGCACCTCTCCTAAAAGGGAAAATTCTTCATAACCGGAATTAGAAGAGCTTAGTTATGAGCCACATTTAAAATAAATATGCAAATATAAACTTCTAGTCTAAATTTACAGGGGACTGCTAATGGGTTCATTTTGGGGAGATGAAAACGTAAAATTAGGCTATGGTGACAGCTGCACAACCCTGTGAATATACTAAAAAGTACTGAATTGTATACTTCAAACGGGGGAACTGTATGTGATATGAATTGTATCTTAAGCTGTTTGGAAAAAAAATAAACACTCAGGAAACAAATTTCTTGGCAAATACATACTACTAAAAATATATACCACACTATAGCATATTTAAAATATCATATAAAATAACCAACTTAGTATCTCTGAGAAATCAAGTACAGTAATAAGCCTCAGCTTTCCACTGTAAAGTGTATTAGAAAATGGACTTTACTTTTTAATTATACCAATACATCTACTGAACATAATACTATTCTATTTCAAAAAACGTGGAATCCCATAAATTAGCATTCATGATACACACCAGTTAAGTTAGACACCAGATATTAAGCAGCTTTCTCTAGCTGACCACCAACCAAATAATTTTGTCAATTAAAAGTCCTTGGGAATTTGTTCTCTAAAACAATACATAAAACCATCTCAAATCCCTAGTGTCCAAAGAGTAACTGCATTAACCACACTGAAAGCTTATTTTCAAAGGAATATTAATCTTTTCTACCTTATGTCATTAGTATAGTTTTAACTATCAATATTTACACACCAGTTTAGACATATTATTTCATGAATTCAACCTGGATTCCTTGAGGTAACATAGAAATATTACCTCCTGCGAATGTCTACTTTAATCTATTTCAAACACTCTTACAAATAATAAAAATATCAATCTGGTTGGTGGTCAGCTAGAGAAAGCTGCTTAATATCTGGTGTCTAACTTACCTGGTGTGTATCATGAATGTTATAATTCATATGGTCTTGGACCAATTTTGAAAAAAAATATACAACTCTGTATTTATTAAGTATAGCTTCTCTTGACATAGCACCACCAAAGTCCTTTCCATTCTTCTCTTGTTCTAAAAAGAAGAAATTATTTCAAATATAAAGGTGAAGACATATCAGATAATTAATATTTTGGACCAATTCAGAGTGACTCTCACTTCTTGCTGTTAGCTATTAATACTTGCTTCAGCTGAAATGGAAAAAAAATCTAAGGTTGACAACTGCAACCGTAATAAACTGAATTTAAGACAAAATTACAGAGATGTGTTTATAATGGAGCTTGATGAAAAAATTAACCCAAGTTTATCTGTTCTTCACATTAAACAAAGGCAAGGGTATGAAATTTTCATGTTCAATCAGCTAAAACCAACTGGACAGATATATTTAGCCTAATACAGCAGTCCCTTTCTCATCTGATATTAATGTTTTATTCCTTGACTTACTAAGCAGCTGCTTCTAACTTTCGGGTATTGTAATTTGAAGCATTACATGCTCATTTGAAATTCTAAGAGGGTATTCCCAATTATGCCAGATTATACTACACTCATGTTGGTGGGATGTCTACCAACACAAATTATTTATTTCACCTTAAAAGTATAAAAATTGCTCACCATGATATATAAAATACATGATTCCCTTTTCAGTCAATTTATACCCATGACATTTTACTTACATAGAGGAACAAGGATGGTATATATATATATTTTAAAGACAGAAGTAAAAAGTTCAAATTTTCAACTAAGGATAAACTTTTTGAAAAATAAGCATGCATCTCTCTGTAATATCCTACAATGATCAATATGATTTCTGGGAAATTGAAGAAAAAGGAACATAAAAATGATTATATGTGAAATATAGTGTGAATTTTCCTAAAAATATGGAAGATGAATAACCAGCATAACACTCCTTCTTTAAAAACACCTCCACATTAAAAAAAAAATTCAGCAAAGTACAAATTCATAATTCTAACAATAAAGGCTACCCCTACTATGAAAATATAGTTTCTAAGTTATAGTAAACATTATTCTATATGGAACTCTTTTTAACCAAAAGTGGCAAGATTATAAAACAATGCCAAACACTGCTTTGAAGTCCAATAAGAAATAAATTTTCTGAATAATTCAAATAATCATTCTTTTGAATATTCTTTTTCAGTATGTTCATACCCATTGCTACCTTTCAAGCACAGATTTAAAAATTCCAAATTATCACTGATTACAACACCTAAGCAGTTCCTATAATATCTCTTGTTCAGGCAAATGACAGAACTAAGTAGAGAATCCAGGAACTACTTTACAAGGCTGCAAACCAAGCACATTAGTACCAAGACTTCAAGCAACAAATTTGGGGGCAATGATTTTTTTAAGTAATCCTACAAAGTCTACAAATCAATAAAAAAAAGAAGAAAACATTCAAACTAAAAATAAAAAATAAAATTCTCCAAACTTATGATTAATAAATCATGTAAATAAAAAATTCCCCAAATTTACTACATTTTTTTTAAATTGCCATCTCTCATCTTTAGAAGCATTCCAAAGTTTACTTAGATTATCCTGAAAAAACTCAATATTTAAATTCACCTTATCAAAAAAAAAAGAAACAGAAAACACCAAGCCTGCTAATTAAATCAAAAATCGATTCCCCTTATTCTTACCTACGATCCTCCGATTTGGGGATGGGATTGGTGCAGCGCTGGCTGTTATACTTGGCCACATATTCACATTGCTTGAAGGGGGCAGTCTTGTCCTCCAGAACGTGTCTGATACAGAAAGCGTAGCCGTTGAGTCGCCGCTGCTTGCACAGTTTGGGGCTATATGAGCACAAGGGCTTATTGTCAACCTCAGAGAAGTGTATATGTTTCCCTTCATACATCACGTGACTCTATTCCTTGTGAACATCAGCTAAAAGAACACCACAAAAAAAAAAAAGAAAGAAAGAAACCCAAATGATAAATCAGAGAGTATAAGACAGATTTAAGTTGAGAATTTCACTGAGGGACTTCTGGCCCCACAGCCATACCTGATTTTAAATCTTCTGCACCATAGCAATGTTTAGAGAACCCCAAGGATACCACAGTTTGGAATGCTGCAGAATCAAGATGAAGCAGATTGTCTACAAAAATATCAAAAGGCCTAGTTAACAAACAGAAATAAACAAAACTTGCTCACCTGGGAAGTAAAATACTAGAATATCACCCTTCCTAAGGGGATGGATTCTTCATTGCAATCCAACATCCTAATATTGAATTCAAATAATAAGAGGCATTATGAAATATTATTACCATACCCCTCCCAAAATGAACTAAAGAACTTTTACTCTGATTAAGTTTTGTAAAATACCTCAAAGTAGCAAGGCTCTTCCCACCAAACCAATGTCACAAGGTGGCAGCTCTTTTTATTTCATTACTGGTGGCATGCTACACCTATTTTCAGAACCTAAATCTCTTTACAGTGCCAACAGAATGAACTCTATACACCTAAAACTTCCCTCAGAAATTCCACATTTTTTGACATGTTGGCAATATATTTGGCTATTTGTAATAAACGTGTCTCTGAAATACAAAAAAAAAGCACATTCCTGTTTTTTAAAAAACTCGTTTTTCCTCTCTAATATTCCCCTACACTTAACCCATCCTAACTATAAATTTCTTGAGCCCAAGGACTAGGAACCCACCACATACACTTCCACCACTCAGTTCAATGCTCTGCACCACGTGGTACTCCCAGTTACTCTAATTAGTACAGTAATCATGGCTTCTGAGTATTTGGAGGTTTAATAAGAAAATGGAAGGGAGAAATCAAACTATGCTTCCTACCTCTCTATACACAAAAGGCCCAGCAGTAGCATTTATACATTATAACACAACATAGTCAACAATGAAAATGAATCAACTAATTTGTCAAGTCATGGTCATAGAGGACTGATGTGGTCTAACCTACTTTCTCCACACTCCAAAGGGCAACCCAGATGGCTGGTGGAACAGGTCAGATAACAGCTACAGAAAAACTCAAGAAATACTCTCTCCTTTACAAAACTGAGTATGAAATTTCTTAACACGGTGAATGACAAGGTACATAAATGCTTGAGGAGTCAGAAGACATGTTTTCTCAAGTCTGAAAACTGTCACTTAGACAGTGTTACTTGAACAAACCATCTAACCTCAGTTTTCTTATAAAATAGGGATAATAATAATAGCTGTTATCATCAGGCTGCTCTAAGGATCACATGATACAAAGCATGTAACACACTAAAGTACCATGTCTAGATCATGTTAAGCACTAAACCAGTGGAAGTTACTCATAAATGTTGATTCTTACTATGACTACATTCTACCTGCCAATGGTAAGTAAAAGCAGAGAAGTTATATTACCCTTGAAAAGCATTTCACTTACTCCAGTAGGAAGAAAAAAAACACTTAAAATAATATTAGCTTGGTTAATAAAAAAATCACATTCATTACTGAGTAAACCTAATCACACACTAACATAAAACAAAAGTGAGGGCTTTCCCTTTTCATTTTATTAGGATGCAAGGAAGAAAAGTTGGACTAAACATTTTAAATTAGGTGCCGTGAAGGTTTGGATGTTCAGGACAGGAAATATTTCAAAGCAAACCTATGCTGTTTCATTTTTACACTCTCTTTGTCCTGCATAATCCACCTGGCAAACACAAATTTTTCATGAACCAATTCAAGTAAACCTATATGAACTTCAGGAAAAAAGTACACTGGATGTAAATATAAATAGCAATTCACAGAATTAATTTTATCGTTATTATGAAAAAAATCAGCCTATACACCTGTATGTATGAAAATATCTTATGAATTATACAAAAAAGTCTGAGGGCAAGGATGGAGGATTATAAAGGACAACTTTCACTTTTTACTCTGACATATTCTAGATATGCAATCCTATCTGTCAAGATTGATGATTTCCCCTATTTCCCCCAAATTTTTATACATCTTTTTTTTTTGCCTATTCGAATTAGTTAGAACTGCTCAATGTTAATAATGGCAACCATTGTCCTCCTAACTTATTAAATGAGAATTGCTTCAAGTCAATAGTAGGAATAATGCTTTTCTAATAAGACGTATTTCCTGTTAAGAAAGAATGGAGTAATTTCTATTAAGAGTTGTTTCTTTTTTTAAAAGAACTCAGAACTTAAGGTTAATTTTACTAAATTCTTTTTCAGTTTCTAAGGAGATGTTCATTTTCCACTTCTGTACTTTTTAAAATATGGTTTATTATTTCCTGTTACTGAACTCTTCTTACGTTCCTGGGATGAAAGCAACTTGGTCATCATGTATACTCTTTTAATGTGTTGCTAAATTACACTTCCTAGTATTTAGGAATTTTGTATTTTGATGATGGTCTACAGTTTTCTCAATATAGTATTTCAAAAAATAGAAGGTTGCCTGGGCTGAGTAGTGTTTTGTGAAGTAGGTCAGGTTTTCAAATTTATCTGTATACAATTTAGCAATGTGACCACTTACATTTAGTTTCCTAAATATCTGATTCATTCTCATATTCTGTGTGTATTCATATATACATGTGATATTTGTGCTTTCTCCTTTTATTCATGATCAGGTTCAATAGGGGTTTAATCCGTTTAACCTATTTACCAACACCCTCTAAAAACAAAAACAAAAAAAACCTCTTTTGGTACCTCCATGTATGTTTTCAGATTCATCAGTTTCTGCTTGTATCTTTGCTAATACCTTCTGCTTTTTTCTATTTACTTTATTATTTTTGTAACTTCTTGGACTGAATTCTGATTCTTTTCTTGCTTGGTAATTGATTTACATCTATTAATTTTCCTCTGAGAATGTACTGCTTTAGCAATATCTCACAGGTACTAATTCACAGAATTTTTATTATCAGTACTTTCTAATTTCTCCTTTGACCCAAGAGTTATTTTTTTCAGACAGCAGTGCTTTATGCTTTCCTTTATTTTAGTTCTAGTAAGAATAAACAGCATAATCCACATATATCTCTGCTTTTTGGATTCAACTGATACTTTCTTTGGGGCCTAATAGGTATGCTTGAAAAAGAGTATTCACTGTTACCCGGGTATATTGTTTGTTATGCCATATATCATGCTGTTAAACATCCATTATATTATTATTTTGTCTTCTTGCTCTGCCAACAGTTAAACCAGACGAACCAAAATCGCCTACTATAATCTGATTTGTTTCTCCTTGTTTTTGTTTTATAATTTTTAATGCTGGATTGTTTGATACATGAGATCATGACCACCAGACTGTTCACTCTTACTATGAAATGCAACTCTATTGATGTTTTGTCTTGAATTCAACCTTGCCTGACACAAATATCGGGACTCTCCTATTTTTGCTTCAATTTGTCAGTAAAGTCTTTGCCTATCTTTTACATTCTCAAACTTTCTGAGGCACTGTTTAAGGTCATGGGTCAGTAAACTCTGGCTTACAGGACAAATCTGGCCCACTATATATTTTTATAAAGGAAGTTTTATTTGAACACTGTCCTATTCATTTATTTACATGTTATCTATGGCTGCTTTCATGCTGTAATAATAGAGCTGAGTAGTTGCAACAGAGATTGTATGGCTTAAAGTCCTAAAATACTTAGTAAATAAGTTACTAAAATTGAGTACCCATTTTAGATGCATCTCTTAATAGGTTTAACTTTTTTGCTCCAATCTGAGTGTGATTTTAATGAGGTTATCCAATGCACAATTTCATATTTACTTATATGACAAATATTTCTTCCTAACTTTATCTTTTTGAATGCTTTTAGCTTTCAATTGTTTATGACATATTCCCTTATATAGCCTGTTTTCTTGGAAGATTTAGTCTGTGTCCTTTATATAACATTTCTTTACTCCACAGTAAGAAAATAAGTATACTTAGCATTATACTGATTATCTCATGTTATGAACAATAAGAAAAATTTTCATTTTATGTAACTACCTACCCATCCCCTATTTTTAACTTATGTTATTATTTCTACACTGTCATACTTTATAACATTTTGGTATTAGTTCTATATTTAATTTATTCACTGCTAAGCACTAGTCCTTCAAACTTAGTTTTCAATTCACCTCTTAATTAAGTTATTTATAACGCTTATCTCTCTTCTCTATCCCAGCCCCTCACTAAGAACTTATGGGAACTAAGCGATGGTTCTTCTGTTTGAAAATGTGTGTCAACTGATACTATACTTAAACCATAGCTTGCCTGGATGTAAAATTCTTGGGTCAAATTTTTTTTGTCTACTGACTTTTTATTTTCCATGAATGGCAAAGTCTGAGACCAGCATCTTTATTTTATAGGGGGCTTGATTTTTTCCCCAATTATGACCTAATAATAAAAGTCTATATTTAAAGGTAGAATTTCACATCTTCTTCTATTGTGGGAAATTCTTCCTTAATGTCCTGAAAATTTTTTCCCCTTCATTTATTCTCTTGTCTTCTTCATGGGTATCAATTATTTGGTATGCTAGATTTACTGTATTCTGTACCTATCACTCTCTCTCTAGCCTTTCTTTTTACTTTTTCTATTTTGGATAGCTCAAATTTCTCAAGCTTACTTACTATGTTATTCCCAGCTACAGTGTATATTTGCTGTTTTGAAAAGTTACCCTCATTTCTATTTTTTTAAAAGACAATATTTTTCTTCTATTTTGTTACTTGGTTCCATCCGCTCACTCTTATCTCTTCTGTTGTCTTATCACTTATTTCTTGAGCTTTTTTATATCTCATTTTTAAGCTCCTGTTTCAGAGGAGCCATGTCTCACCCCCAACTCCACCAAAGGGAACATTTGTTCCTAGTTTTCACATGCTCTGCTGTTTCTCAATCACCAACACTCTTCCCTCGAGGCTTGATCCAAAGCTGGACTAGTCTCCCCAATTCACAGTGGCCCACATGGCAGATTTTTAAGGGCTATAACTTAGGCTTTATTTCTCTTCAGCGCTAATATCAGCAGCTGTAAGGCTGCTTGCTGCCAATTTCTCCTCCACTCTTTATAACATTTTGCAACTTCTTGCAAAAATAGGACTGTACAGTTTGGAATTCAACGCCACCTCCTCTCTTGCCACTCAGGAAGCCTAATGCACACACCAACATTGCCATTCCAAGTATGGGGTTACTGGTTCTGTTCTGATGGCGTTATCACTACTTGGGAGAAAGCAGCCCCCCTCACTTAGCCTGAGTTCTACAGAGGAAATCATCCTCTCGTGCCCTGGTTCAATTTTTACTACACCTAATAACATTAATTCATATATTCTCATTATAAGGTTTTGTTAGTTATCAAAGACTGAATTGCTTTTCTGTTTCTTATTCTCCTTATTTTTAGCTGGTTTAGAGAGAACAGAGATGTCAGTTCTCTGCCATCATTAACCAGAAATATCTTTAAAAATTCTGTATAGTAAAATATGCCAAAATAAAATAAAAAAACAAATTATCTATTTTTCATAACAAATATTACTTGTGTAATAATGTTCTTTATTTTTAAAACTCAACATGCTATTACAGTTACTAAATGATTTATTTTCACCATCAAAATCATGTGACTTTAGCTTTAATGGCAAGTGTTCATTTGTTACACAATGGGAAAAGCCCATTGTTTTCCCAGAAGCTGTGGAGGATATAACAGTAAGAGACATAACTTTTGCCCTTAGAAGACTATAATCTGTGAGATGAGATGCATTCATAACTGGAGGGCCTCACCCACTGCTCTGAGCACCCCAGGTCCCTCTTGCCTTACTAAAACTGTAAGAACAGGCACCCCCTGTGTCCAGAGCCACGGACTTTGCGCCCTCTCCTCTACCCAGCCCTAGTCTTATACTTCAGAACACAGTTCAGTCATCCCACATGAAGATTCCCCAAAAGCTGACTTAGTTATATGTTGCTCTGAGGTGCTCCGTGTATTTCCCTGTTTGGCACTCATTACTTTTTACTTTAATTGCCTATTCTCTGTTGTCTTCACTCCTAGAAAATAAGCTCCCAGAGAGAGGAGCAGATTTCTGTTGATTGTTATATCCCAGGGCCTAGTTTAGTGCCCAGAAGGTAACAGGTGGGTGTGTTCAGTAAGTACATGCTGCCCTCGTAAACAGCTTCTGTGACAGTAAGTCTTAACTGTAGGTTGCCTACCAAAACAAAGGCTACTATACTAGATTCACCTACTGATCATTAAATTTTTAAGGATCACTGAGTTGGTACTTCAGATAGTTTAAAAATAATTTCTAATAGTCACAGTCATACACCAAAAGAAAGTTAGAATTAAGAAGCTTTAAACTTTTTGAATATTTCAGTACACCTCATGGCACTACAGTAAACATTTCCTCAGATGTCATATAATTTGCTGGCCAATGTCTCTTAGTAATTTAGCAAATAATGTTTCTAAAAAATGTTAAGAATGCATTAAAATCTGCCTATTCAACTTCCTTTTAACTCTAAGAATACATTAATCTATCCCTCTTTTAGCATCTGCCACAGATGCCAAAGCTTAATTTTTCTTCCCAGGTTTATTTTTAATATTTTAAAGTCCTACAGACTAACTTTTTATCATTCTTTGCATCTTCTTTTTGAAAAATCAATTGTCCTCCATTTTCAAATCCCTCTTTTGAAAACTCTACTTACTCTTTATATTTTCAACTCCCTGATGTACTCAGATTCACTTTATATACCATAAAAGTAAAGAATATTAGGGTAAATGGCCCTCTGCTTTGAAATCTAACTTCCTCCTAAATGAGTGTTATTTAATAAAAAATCACTTTGTCTATAAACTGGAAACAATTCACCTGGTCTTTTCTATATTAATAGGGGTTTCCTTTTTAATTAGGAAGAAATCAAAACAAAAGCACTAAGGCAGATCTCAGGGGGAAAAAAAACCTACATTTTTTTTCATTTTTTAATATCTAGTCCACAACTGAAGTTCTTTACACCAAAGGGGAAGTTCACATAACCTTCATTCTTTGACATTCATTGCAAGACACAAAGAAGAGAAGAAACCTACATAAAGTACACCTGATCTTAATCAAATGACTTGAGACCTTCATATTTATTAGTAAGCCATTGTCTAATCCATGAAGTAAAGCCATACCTATGCTCTACTTTTTAACACATGATGAGAATCACTTAAAAAAAAAGAAAAAATCCTAACCAGACTCAATATATTAACAGCTATAGCAGGTATTATCTTTAGCTGTAAAAATAACTTGCTTAGAATATAAACTTTAAGGCAAATCTATATACCCTCAAGGAAGAGAACATAGATAATAAAGCACTTTATAGCAGCAGCAGAATTATTACCAAAAAGCAAAAATAACTATTACTGAGAATAATCTCACAGAATGAGTATTTCCACAGCAAACATATCCTTATACTGGAATTCAAGAGTGGGAAACACGGTCACATGTAAAATCTTAAAAAAAAAAAATCATCCTTGATATTATGCTGAGTTTAACTGGAAAATAAAACAACTCCTTTCTATAGTTTCTTTCTTCTTGAAAATATAGAGGAATAAGACATTAGCAGGGAGAAAAGGAAGATAAGCTTTAAACAAAAGCAACCTATGGGCCATTCAGTCTTCCAACGGCAACCATAAACCAATTTGACAAAAATATGAACATTATTCTCCTTGGGACTGCCGCTTTATCACCTCCATGTGGAATCACTGTATGTCATTACTGTTCTTTTGAGTCTCATGTTTCAGAAGCATGTTCATTTCACTGCCACGGCATTTTTCCCTAACTGCCTTCTGTAATTTTATATTCTACCCCTTTTTAAGAACCTACACCTACAACGTACCTTACAATTTTTTTAATCCAACATGAACTTCAATATACTTATTTAATATGTATTATAGCTAGCATATTTAATACAAATGAAAAGAATATTTACTTATCCTAGTCATATACTTTAAAGCCAAAAAAAGCACCCCCCACCACCATCATAAGCTTTTTCTGAAATGGATTTTAACTCATCTTCACAGACCACAAAAATGTAGTAAGATGCTAACCAGATGAAATATATTGATTAAAAAAAAAACTAACATCTCACATATTGATGTGAAAATAGTAAAATTAAACTCAGAAATGATGAAAATCTATCAACTGATGTGATTCGAAGAGAAAGATCAGTGAGAAAAATTGCCTATCACCGCAAAACTGTCAATAATCAGCATAAAGTTCAAACCAGAATATTTAAAAACAAATCTAGTAATTGCTTACTGAATCTATTTTGTGCCAAAAACTGTGCTCAAACAGCATTGTACAAGTAAGTTTTCATTATGAATTTAAGTTGAAATGGCCTTACACTAGCTGAGTTCCTTACCTGGTTTGTTAAAAAAAGTAAGGATAGTTTATGCAGCAGTTGGGAGCACTCATTGGCTCTAGTGGGTATCAGAGACAGTGGCCAAATCTGGTCTTGCTAACTACTAGGTGTTACGATCTTGGGCAAATTATTTGGGTTTCAGTTTTCTCGTATGTAAAGAGAGGACTTCAATAGTAGGAACCTCACTGAGACCTTTTAGAAGAATTAAATTAGGTATTTCATGAACCACACTAAGCATTGTACCCAGCACATAGTAATCACTTAATCTTAACTACTATTAGAAGCAGCAAGTAGTATTTTATTGGCATTATCACTTTAATCTAGAATCTGCAGGGCTAAAATGCACTCTCCGGCTGCTGAAGGTTTTCTGAATGGTAGAGTGTAATTCTCCATTAAGTCAGGCCCTCCCACCTTCTTGGGGCTAGGGTAACAAAATCCATTAAGAATTGTTTCCTATATTCATATTAAAAATCTAATATTAAAAATACTTTCTACAATCTATAAACTATTTAAATACTGATGTTCTTGTGATGGAAAATGCTAGCAGAATGAGCAGTGTCTAATCTGGTTATAGCATTTATTAGCTCCAGTTAATGATTCTTTACAACAAAGGCTGAGTTCTCATCCATGCCACAGTCACCCTCAATTGTTACAGAAACCCTATATTGCAGGACAAGAAGAAGAAACAAAGTTGTAGCCATAGTCCTCAAAATTCTTTCCTCTAAGAACCTGAAACTAATGGCCTTTTTGTGGCTGAATTCCACATATACATTTCCGTCCTTATCTTACTTGACCCTTCTGCAGCATTTGACACTGTTGACCACTTTCTCCACGAATATCTCTTACTTCTGGCTTTCCCATCAGTGGTGTCCTTTCTCTTAACCCCCCTCACACTTAAATGCCAGTATTACACCAAGATTCTCTAATCTTATTTTATAGGCATTCAAGATGAAACGTCTACAGGGGCCTCAGGGGTGGGCCAGGGGCAGACTTTGGCAAACTTTGCTCACCTAAAGGAGATTGACTCAAACTGGTTGCAGCAAGTTATTGGGGGGAGAAAAAGCACAACCAGGGTTTCCATATCTTCCAAATTTTCAAGAGAAAATAAAAATACAGATTTTCCCACAAAATCTCCCTATTTTATGTCAGCAGTTCATTTAAACTGTTAAAATATACAAGATGTGTGACCTTGAGCAAGTTACTTTATAAACCTGTTTCCTCATCTGAAATGGCAGTGATAAAACCACACACAAACACACAAAAAGTGCGAGTCAAAAATATTTCTACAGGCTTTCATCTTAATTTCTGTATCCACCCCTAGACCACAGGTCTTTATCCCAGGTTTTAAAACAAATGTACAGAATTGTGAATATACATAAATGCATTCCTCTGGAGAACAGTCAAAGTTCATCAGATTCTCAAAAAAATCTTACAACCACTGACTCGGCCAAAACTTCCAACTTCTACAACTTCAACTGTGATCCCTAAGAGGATGGGTCCCAAACATACCTGCAATCCACCTACGCAGACCACCTCACCTCACCTCTGCAACCAGCCTCTCCACTCACTTCTCCCACTGCCACTGCCACACCTCAGGTCAAACTCTCCATCGCTTCTCAGCAGCTGTCTCACTGGTCTAACTCCAGCCTTGCTCTCCTTGATGCCACTTTGTACAACTCAAATCCTCTAAAACTCAATTTATCTGGCCAAAGGCCTTTAAGGTCTGCTTATAAATGTAAAAGGAATCCAAAACGCTTTAGCCTAATATATAAACTCCTTAGACCTGCCAAGACTGACCTCTCCCTCACCCACTATTTATTCCTATTCCCAAAATTCCCACCATTTGCAATACAGAATACTCTTTTGTCTGTAGGCATTTATTCATACTTGCAGGTCCTACCTCCAGGAATGCCTTTCTAATTCCTCCCATTCATTTAGGGAAGAAACCCTAAAAGTCCCGAAACCTGTACAATTCTCACTTTCAGGCTTACCCCTAGGCCAGAATAAATAGGTTTCCTTCCTCCAGGCTAATCTATCCCGTGGCATTCACTGTTGTAGAAGTCAGTTTTGTTTTCCTTCCCTATTAGACTAAAACATCCTCAAGGGCAGAGAAGGTGTCTCTGTATTAAGAGGCCAACAGTTACTCCAAGGAAGCTAATCTATTAAATGAATGAAAACAGCACGGGTTTCAGCAACTCCTACCACGCCTCAGGCAAATACCCCACCCTTCCCAGGTGAGCGCAGCAAAGCCAGAGTACCCAGCATCTTCAAAAGCCCAGCAACACCCCCCTAATCACACACACACACACACACACACACATGCTGGTAACTTCCAGAATTTAAAATGAGGAGCTAGAAATAAACCACCTCCTTTGCCCACTGGTGTGCTAACTTTTCTATTTGCCAAGTCACAGGTTTCAACAGCAGAAACTTTTCTTTGAATATACTGCTAATTTTTTCCTGGCATTAAAATATTTGCCCCATGAACATAACTCTAATATTCTCTCTGCACTCAAATACTTCTTAGTACT
This sequence comes from Smutsia gigantea, assembly GCA_032199065.1. Taxonomy (NCBI): domain Eukaryota; kingdom Metazoa; phylum Chordata; class Mammalia; order Pholidota; family Manidae; genus Smutsia; species Smutsia gigantea. Next base: position 97,396 of record JAVSCE010001984.1, read on the forward strand.
ATTAACATATACTGAATCAAGAATTCATTCACACCAAAAAATTTCACATCCAGACTATTAAAAATCTTTAGAGGAAAATATAAAGGGCAGACACCAGGTGCCATTTCTAAAGGCTTTATGTGCAATTCCTCATTTAATCATCACAGCAACCCTATGAAGAAGGTATTATCACCACCCTCTAAAACTGAGCCTTAATTTGTCTAAGTCACATAAGTAGGATTCGAGGAGTTTGACTCCAGAGTCCAAGCTTTTAACCAATGCAAAACCACACAGCATTGTTAAATGGAAGATCCGAAGATCATGTTTATGTTGTATAGACACACAATCACTTAAAAAAGGAGAAAATACAGCAAAATGTTAACAATGGTTTTCTCCTGAGTGTAATAAGTAGGTCTGAGTGGGATGAATATGAGCATATATCACTTTTAGTCAGAAAAATGCAGACATGCAAATAAGAGAAATGGCATTTAGATGGAGCTAACAGAAAAGTAAGGTGGGCTAGGGAATTAATATTTAATGAGCACCTACCAAGAGCCAAGCACACAGGCTATCTTATCTAACCCCTACATCAGAAACTGTTATTTACATTTTACAGATAAGGAAACCAAAGAAAGTGATAAAGCAACCACCCGGTGGGAAGAGCTGGGGTCAGAACCCAAAGCCCAGTCCAAATGTGCCTGACTGCATGATACCATGCTTCAAATAAACTTTAACCGAAACGGTATCTTAAAAAAATAAATCACATTCTGAAAGAATCAGAACCAAATAGCCTGGCATCTTAAGTGCAAGGAAAGAAAAGAGCAAGGCCTAAGGTTTAACTTTAAGCTTTAGTCAAAGAGTTATCTCTGCAAGTGTCTCAAAATAGCCAGAAGCACTGTCTAAAATCAGCCATTACAGTCAGAACTCTGGGACTATCTTGTACCTGATGGAGTGGAAGAAGACTCCATTGCTGTTTGTTTTGCAAAGCACAGGGTTAAATTAGCATAAATTAAATACAACTTCTTTGTAAATACAGTGGATAATCTGCTTTGGGGACAATTTGCTGCCTCCAACCCAGTCTCACCTATTAGTCTATTGTTTACAAGTTACCAGGTGTGTACGGGGAGGGACGGTCTGAGAATTTTGCTATTTTCAGATAGAAATGACCTCTCATTATCCATTAACTCCTGTTTCAAACCTGGATAGTGACACCTGCTTACCCTGGGAGAACATCTTAGGTAAGAATGAATAGATGAGTTATTATTATTTTTAATGATATGTTCAATTTTGGGTGCTGTCAGAAATTTTTTAATCATCTAAACTTTCATTTCTCTAAAACAGTAACATGATTTGCTGAGAAAAAATTGGGATGGGATATACACATTTTTAAAAATCTTTCACAGGAAAGAAAACTTGATTATATTAGGCTTATAAATTAAAATCCGCACCCATTTTTGAAAATAAACACTGAATAATGAAAAAAGTATACTGCCTTAGTAATCTAAAATATTTGCCCTGAAAATCTTATTAGTTTCAGTAAAATGTAACTTTTAAAAATATCAAACCCACCATTACTTCAGGAATAAAGTAGCCCATGGAGCAATTAATTAGGAAATTAATATATGCTTGGGACAGGGTGGGGAAAAAGTACAAACTTTACAGTATTTGAAAAGTTAGGAATGTGAAGTCGACAGTATACCTTAAATTTTTACATCAAATTATGAGACAGATTTTTTTAACCTTAAAATGCTCTCGGAGACTCGATGATTTTTTTCATCCAGTAGCTCTAAAAATAAGGACAAGCTATAATAGAAGTAACAGTTTTGGGTATACAAGTATAAGAAGTCCTAGTCAATAAGCGATTTTAATTAATAAACAACGATTAATGTAATTTGCATTTCTGTATGAAATCCATACAATCTCAAATATCTAGCTTTTCTTAAAATAAAATTCTAAATGGGTGGTATCTATCATTGCAGAGAAACAGGAGGAGTTTTATTTTAGGCGGACAAAAGGAAAAAAACACCCTTAGTACGAATCACAGGAGTCTCACTTCCACGCTTGACAGAAGTCAGCACGACCAAGTCATGGGTTATCCATAGTTCTGCAAGTGCCAGCTTTTCACTGGGTAATAGTGCTCTGGGGGTTGAGTGGTCAGGAACGTGGAACACCTCTGCCAGCCAACTGCAGCCTGCTATCAGGCAGGACCCACACACATAAACACAACATACAGCCCTACGTCCACTAAGAAGGAGGGAAAAAAAGAAATGTAAAGCGGAAAAAATAACCACTCCCAACAGGCTCACACCGGGGGCTGTTAGCTGGGGGCAGGGTACATTAACATTTCAACTTCCATACTAAAGAACAACCAGAAGGAGGTTAAGTGTAGCCACAGGAAACATCCCCTTTCTGAAAACCAGGGAATCTAGATTTGGAAAATTAAGTTTTCAGCGTCTTTTTTTTTTTTGCTTTCAAAACTCATGGCACCAAATTCAGCTAAAACTGAATCCGTTTAAACGTAGGGGACAAAAAAAAAAACCAAAAACACACTGTGTCAGCTATGTTCAGTTCCGAGGGCTCTTCCACAGCCCCTTCCGAGTTGAGGCAATAACTACTTCCCTTAAAATCCCCACTTTTCTATTTCTAGGGTCGAATACAAGAGTATCGCATAAATCCAAATAGTTATTATCAGAATAAATAACTACTGATCCTTAAACTGTAGACCTCGTTCCAGGAACTGCCCTGCCCACCCCTTCTCTCTCCTAATGTTTAATGCTTCCAAGCATTCTGACAACCAGGATCTCCCCCTTGGGTTCAATTCATGTGTTTATTTTACCGGACGGTGACCAAATAGGACAGGAAACTCCTACATCTGGGGGCTGCTCCAGACATTCTGCTCCCTCTCACTGACAGTCTCCTCACCGCTCCCCACATCTTTTCCCTCTGCAGGGGCTTCTCCAGAAAAGGGGGCTCGAGACCCACGAGAGTCCGAAATTGAAGGAGGGTGGGTGCTAAATCTGAAAACACCCCCGGTTTCTGGGGAAAGAGCTAAAAAAGGCGATTAGAAAACCTGCCCGGGAGAAATACCACCTGAATTTACCTCCACCTTTCCCATAGCAAAAAGCCCAGTTACTAACTAGTAAGCTAAGAAAAATCCCTGAAAAACTTTTCCAAACGGGAAGAGAAGGCCGTCTCCCCAGCCTGGGGGCTCGAGGGGAAAGGGCTGGAGTTTGCAGCCCAGGAAGGGCTCGCGGGGGAATGGGGTGGGGCGCGCGCGAGGGGTGCAGGGGCGGAGTACCTTCAATGGACGGGAACTGGCAAAGAGTTTCAAAATAGCCGAGGCTCTCCCCCTCGCCCTCGGGGGTCGCGAGCACTGGGACCAGGACTCCCCGAAGGGAGGGTAGTCCCCAAATCGGGCCTAAAAGGAAACTTTCCGGGCCGCGGCTGCACCTGACTCCTCACCGCCCCTCCACCCCACCCCACGCCCGCCAGGCCGCCCGCCCCGCCCCGGCCTGGCCGCCCGGAGCGCAGAGGAGGGGGATAAATAAATGCAACTATTACCGCAATCGGGGTTGGGGGTGGTTGCAGGAGACGGGGAAGGGGGTGGGTCGGCGCCCAATCCCCACTCCTAGGCCCTGACGCCCCTGTTCCCGAACACGGGCCTGCCACCCTGCGGGAGAGCCTTCCGGCCGCCGCAGCACTCGGCCCAACTGCGCCGCCGTCCCGCCCGAAGGCCCCGGGGGACGCCAGGGTCGCGGGGAGGCCCGCGGTGCGGGGGCAGGGTGCGGCCGCCCCGGGACCCGCCGGCCGAGGCCTATCCGGCGCTCCCCACCCCCGGCCCGGCCCGCGAAGGCCGGCCGCTCGCCCCGCTCCGGCCCCCCGCCCGCTGTCTTCGTCCGCGGGCCCCCCAGGCCCTCAGGCCCCCAGCCCCAGCCGCCCCGGCGCCGTCCCCTCTCACCCTTTCATTCTCTGTCCGGGGCCTGGCGCGGGCCGGCGAATCCCCGGCCTCACGTATGCGCGCTCGCCGCCCGCCCTCCCTGCGCGGCCCTGCCCGCCGCCCTACGGGAGCCCGGGGATGTGGGCCGGGCCTGGGGCCGCCTCTGCTTACCTTTCAGCTGCTTTTTTTTTTTCTCCTTCCCCCCTTTTCCCTCGGCTGGGCTGACAGATCAGAGTGAGAGGCGCTGGCGACGGACTAGGAAGCTCGGCTGCCGCCGTTACTGCTCCCCCTGGCCTCCGGAGAGAGCTTTTCCCTGTCCAGCAAGAGGGGTGAGGATCATATTTTTATTTTGGAAACTAAAAAGTGCTCCCAGGGTCGGTGATTATTAAGGGGAAATCCCTGAATATACTCTCCAGCCAAGAAGGCAGGGCTGCCGGGGCTGCACAAGAAGAGGCGGCAGCCTCCTACAGCACCACTACAGGCACTGAGAGGACATAACACCAGAGAGCCGCTCCTCTGCCCTCCGAAACGACAACTTTCCTACCATCTTGGAGGCAGAGGAAAGGGGGGCCAGGGGGAAAAGTGCACCCGCTCCCGATAAAGTACAAATTTCTGCTTCTCATCTCTGGAAAAAAGTCCACACCGGCGCCTGGGGGAAAACGCAGGGAAGAAACTGGGGGTCCTTAAGAAACGTTTTCATTTGCACCAGGGGGAAAAATGTTTCTGCATCTTCTGATGGGAAGAAATCTTTACGAGACACAGGTTTTCCGGTGATTATTGTTTTCTATTTTCTATTTAATTTTCTCCATGTTAGCGACAGTGGTATTTTAATTTTTTTTTCAGGCTGATAATGATTTTTCTCCATTGAACATCTTAAGTTCTGTGTCTGGTGGTCCGTGTATAAATTGTACTCGAAGAGACTGCATAGCCACTTTATCTATGTTGTATGTTTTTGTAATGTATTTATTTGTTTCTTTACGTATAAAAATTGGTGTTACATACTCCCCTCAAAACATTGCTGAAAGACAATTGTAAAGGGATGTCTTTTGTCTCCTTTTGTCAAAGCAATGTAAATAAAATCTATTGACCATCCAGAAAGGCATGATACAGCTGTTTATTTTTCAGAGTGCAAATAAAGGCAAGATCACTTAGGGTTAAATACAAGTATAAATGACCACATTTCTGGAAATAATTCTAATTCTGGTATGGTCTGCCTGTGAAGAAAGGTTACTGTAAAATTGGAGATAGATTTTAAAGACAGTTTTAGATTTCCTTTAAGGATAATTGCTTATTAAGAGTTACATCCTGGCTGTTAATTTTTAAAGTTTTATTTAGATTCTTTAAGGTTTAGAATTTTGGTGCATTACACATGTTGCTATCCTTTCTGTGTCACAGAATTGAAAACTGCCTATTTTTGTTAAGAGTTGAAGCTTCAGAACTTCCAGTGTGCTGCCAGCCAGTATAAATTACTTTTAACATTACAACGGATGTCATGAACCTGCTTTTTTAAATGAACAAAACTTAGTGGATAAATAAGACCAAAGCCACACAATATTAAGGAAGCACAGAGGTGAGAGAGAAGGCTACTGCCTACTTGCAAAAATTCCAATAGAACTCTTATGGGAGGAAAGTAAATCTCAGAGATATTGTATTTTTTGTGAATAAAGAGGAATTCTAGAAAATGACCAATCTTTTTGTATGTTCTACAGGGACAGATGAATCTTGTGCTAAAAGTTATTTTTCTCACACATATTGGCTAATGGTGAATGAATTTATTACAGTAGTGCCTTGGATTAGAATTTCTTTCATTTAAATATATTTATCACAAAGCATTTAGAAATAGCTGATACGCAACTTAAAATGTTTGTTTTTGAGCTTCCACATTTAGAAATTCCATGTTAAAGTGAGTTCAGATAATGCATATATCAGTTATTTCATACCCCAAATTTTATCATCTGAATTTGAATACAGTAGCTGAATAATCTAGGTTTTCTTTGTGTTGTGTTTTGTTTTCCCTTTGGTAAAAAAAAATCGGAAATAATTAACTGATTCTTATCATCTTGGAAACCTCAGTTGTGCAGTTGTGTTGTATTTACCTTTTTTTTTTTAACATTTCAAGATCAAACACGCTGGTCATAGGGAAATTAGTTCCCTTAATGTAGAACTCTAGTGGACTTGAAAACATGTTTTCGAACAACTTGTTCCTTTTATATGACAAGGCTTTATAGATATGCTTTGAATTTTTCAAAAAATTAAGATGTTTGCTTTAAGCTAACTGCACTCTTTTATGCAATCCCTTTTATGACCAACAAACTTGTTTGCATGATGTCTATCTGGGGATAGGGATATGGTGCATAATCTTAGCATTAATGTCTTTTCTTTATAAAGCTTGACCTGTAGACGACTATAATCCATGCGGTTTATCACCAGCTGAGCTAAATAGCCCAAACTTGGGGAATTACAGCCAAACCAAGAAAGAAATCCTGCTACATTTGCAACATTGGTGAATTTCATTGGTCAGTGTTTATTTTATTGATACCTGAACTCAGGTGCTATTTCTATCTAATTCCTAGAAGCTGCAGGTGCCAACAAAATTAGGGATATAATTAAATAACCCTATTTTGCCCAGTAAAATTTTCTATACTCAAACTTGACTAACATTTTTGAGCACTTAATGCATCTTGTTAACCTTGCTGGATGCTTTTTTATATGTGCTCTCATTTAATTCCCCCAAGAGCTCAAAAAGTTACTGTTATTTTTCTTTCCTCCTCTTCCTTCTATCTCCTTTTTTTCTTCTTCTATTAAATACAATTGGGATCACTGTCTGTCGTTTTCTTTCAGGGAGTATAGACCTTGGCCCTAAAGCTTTCCAACAAGATGCCAATTTTTGCTCTAGAGTTTCTGAGATCTATATCTGGAAATGCTGTGTTCCTACCATATACTCTTTTCCAAAAACAAACTGCAAAGCCAGCAATTGGAGCTCTTTTTATCTATTAGTGGCTTATTTCACCTTTATGAGGTCTAGTACCCAAGTATACCCATTGCTTTGAGGAATGCAAAAATATGTATTTGTCGATTGAAATACACTGTGATTAAGACTTCCTTCCTGGTCCTGAAAATGAACAGTATATGTTATAAAGCATTAGCATAATTAGAAATGTTACCTGTAGTTGTAAAACGACGCTATTTTTTTAAAGATCTAGTTAATGGATGACAGTGACTTGTAGCCATGCAAAGTTTTCCCTATGTGATACTTGAAGCAGTAGTGTTTTTTACTTTTTCCTGTTATTATGCCTTAATTCACAAGTAGCTTCTTTGGCCGTTAGTTGAAATAGGAAAGCTAGTCTTAATATTTTTACTATTTTTAGAATCTTTAATTGATATGCCTTTGGTATTAATGATTTTAATTTTATAAAAATAACCACCTTATTTTGAACACTATGCTGACGTTATTAAGAAAATATCACCTATATCCTTAAATGATCTCATTCATAGACCCGTTGATTTAAAGTGAAAGATTTATACATGTTTAATATATTAGATGTCCTTAAGCAATAAATCCATGCCTTTACTGGCAAATGTTTGCTGACAGAATCATCAAGTATTTAAAAAGACACTGATAGCAGACAAGGTATTACAAACTTTAGAGGAGTGTTTGGAGGAGTAGGGATAAACCTTACCTAGTCATACAAATGTTTTCTCTAACATTTCTATAGGCAGACTCCGAAGTCATACCAAGAATCCCTAGCTAATGTAAAAACTCCCAAGGAGGTGAAAAGGTAGAGGTGTGGGGTGTGTGGAGAGCCTTCAAGTTTTCAAAACTGCTATTATAATGGCCATAGACACATTTTTTCACTTTAAGTATTTCTGTTTTGGAAACATTTGTCGGTAATGTTTCTAAAACAAAAGATTTTGGTTTTATTTTGTTAGTATGACCTGCAAGAAAATGTTCTTGAGACAAGCAGATGTCTACGTCATAGCTTTGGATTATTTGAGTATGAAATTTCTGTAATACAGATTAAACTATAGTCAAAGTACACATGATCAGGTAATTAATCTCCAAGTTCTAACACAACATTGAGACCTAGGAACTATGACCTGATGCTAAGCCAGAAACCGGGAAAGTCTTTATTTAAATCCCCACAAGAGCCAAAAGGTATCCAGGAACCAGATGTCACTGGCAGCAGCAGAGGCAAGATGTATCCCCTGGTGCCATTTCACTGCCTTCCTAATCATGCTGCAGGCGGAGAATGTGAGGACACAGCCAAGGCTATAAGCATTCCTGGGCCATTCTCTGACTCCTAACCTTGGACAAAGGAAAACTCCACTGAAGTCATGTTTTAAGTAATGATTATTAGTAAAAAGAAACACCCTAAAGCAGTATCAAAGACTAGATTTGGGTAGAACTATAAGTTACAGTCACCTTTTGTATAATTTATAATGAAAGAACTGTGTCCGAAAAGTACTGGTTAGCTGAAACACTGTATAGTAAGAAGAGAAATCCACAGAGTCCTCAGTATAATAGGCAGAAGTCAACACAAAGGTAATAGTGTTCATTTATGCTACATTCCTAATCAAGCAAGCTTTTGTAGACCCTCTGGGAACTTAACCACTATTTCCATGGGAAAAGAAATTTCAGGTTCCAAACAACTAATTTACAGTGATGTTCTTTAACACAGCCTGTTAATAAATTGGAACTTATTATACTAATGTTTTTGCCATGTATGTTACAGACTAACAATTCAATAATAAGGGTGGGAAAACCCTCTCATTCAATTAAAGAGTAACTATTAACAATTCAAACAGCCTGATTTAAATTCAGGTAAGGAAGATTATTGAAGATGTAAAATGCCAAGGCCAGTTGTACACCAGGAAGGATGAATAGACCTCTGTCAGTAACTAAAAATTGTACTATTTACCTTAACTGTATGCATTGGTGTTTCTGTTTTATGCATGTAAAACAGTTGGGTGCTATATGATCTCACAATATGTATTTGCATTTTCTTTTATTCTTAAGAGAAAACAGAAAGAGAAAGAAATGAGGGGACAGACTAGACATGTTCTACTAAAAATTATTACCCAAATTACCCTTCTATTAGCCTGTTATTGTTTTTGCCCCACCCAGCAAGCCATGGCCTCTCGTCTTGATGTCTCTGGTAGCTCTACCAGTTAAATCCTACTCTGCTTTGATGACTCATTCAGAATCTTGTCCCTGAAGCCTTCTGGTGCCAACCTGAGCCTACAGTGACCTGCTCTTACTTTAATGCCTTGAGATGTTTCCTAGGGTTTTTTGTTTTTCTACCTGTGTCCCACTTGTGTAAGAGGAGTGTAGTGGTAGGAACTCAATCTTCAGTCGGGGCCATCTGGCTTAGAAACTTGGCTCCACCACTTTCCCTGGTAGTGCGACTTTGGACAAGCTATTTAACCTCTGGTTTCTCATTTGTGAAAACAAATCATGATAGTACCTACCTTATTGTGATGTCTGAGGATTAAATGGCATAGTGCATGTAAGGCACAAGGAAGGTTTTGCAGCAGTGAGTACTATATAAAGGTCAACTGTCTTTTTGGTTGCTTGCCAATAAACACCTGCAGGCAGTATGGCTCAAGGTCAGGAAGTACTGTGTTTTTGTTTTGTTTTTAAACACCACCAAGACTGTGGACTTATCAGCACTAGTCATAAGTAGAATTCAACATAGAAAAAGGTGAAAGAAGACAAGGATTATGGCACACCAAATATATGCATTAAAACAGAAACAGTTCATTGGGGTTTTTTTCCAGATATTTTTGAAAACACAGATAAATGGACAGTTTGCAAGAAAGGATTTTAAGTTTAGCTCAGATTTTGGTGACCTTCAAGTTCAGTCAAGGTCCTAAAAAATATAAAATGGGGTACAAGAAAAGTATGTGCAGAATACACAACTGGAGAATATTGTGACCAAGTTAACAGCCTTTCATTTATTTTCTAAGGAAAGAAATGCATTTAAATTTCAGTATGAAGTATTGAAGAAAGATTTTCCTGACAATGAGGCATAAAAAGGATTATGAAATATCTTCAAAAAGAGCCATCTAACAAAAGTAATAGTAGATGTTTGACACATGTAATATTTCCTATTAACTTATAGGGCAGGTACTAGTTTATTGTTTTGAAATGTACATCAAGTGTTAAATAGTTAAAGTATGGGGTTTAGATCAGAAAAGCTACAAGTGAATCCCAACGCTAATATTTACTTACTAGCTGTACAAACTGGGGCAAGTTCCCAAGCCTCTCAAACCTCAGTGTCTTCATTCTTAACACAACTGCTCGAACAAGATGATTGATAGGACCATATATAGCATAAATATCTGACACATAACAGTCACTCTATAACTGTCAATTTCTATTTTTCACTGAATTCATAGAAAGTGCCTGGAATCAAAGTAGGACTTTAATTAGAAAACTGAAAAGGAGCCTTGCTCCAGAATCAATTTCTCAAGTATTGAAGAACAAATACCAAGTTAATTAGAACTCTATTTAATTTACATATTTATTATTTTCTTGCATGAGTTATATGAGATTTCTCTTTCTGATTAAAGTTATTAGCACTCTCAAGTGAAGATTCGATTTTTTAAAATATTGAACTACCATGGATATACAATGGGGAAATGACAGCCTCTTCAACAGGTGGTGTTGGCAAAACTGGACAGCTACATGTAAGAGAATGAAACTGGATCATTGTCTAACCCCATACACAAAAGTAAATCCAAAATGGATCAAAGACCTGAATGTAAGTCATGAAACCATAAAACTCTTAGAAAAAAATATAGGCAAAAAACTCTTGGACATAAACATGAGCAACTTCTTCATGAACATATCTCCCCAGGCAAGGGAAACAAAAGCAAAAATAAACAAGTGGGACTATATCAAGCTGAAAAGCTTCTGTACAGCAAAGGACACCATCAATAGAACAAAAAGGCATCCCACAGTATGGGAGAATATATTCATAAATGACATATCTGATAAAGGATTGACATCCCAAATATATAAAGAGCTCACGCACCTCAACAAACAGCAAATAATCAAATTAAAAAATGGGCAGAGGATCTGAATAGACACTTCTCTAAAGAAGAAATTCAGATGGCCAAGAGGCACACGAAAAGATGCTCCACATCGCTAATCATCAGAAAAAAGCAAATTAAAACCACAATGAGATATCACCTCACACCAGTAAGGATGGCCACCATCCAAAAGACAAACAACAACAAATGTTGGCAAGGATGTGGAGAAAGGGGAACCCTCCTACACTGGTGGTGGGAATGTAAATTAGTTCAACCACTATGGAAAGCAGTACGGAAGTTCCTCAAAAAATGAAATAGAAATACCATTTGACCCAGGAATTCCACTCCTAGGAATTTACCCTAAGAATGCAGCAGCCCAGTTTGAAAAAGACAGATGCACCCCATGTTTATCACAGCACTATTTACAATAGCCAAGAAATGGAAGCAACCTAAGTGTCCATCAGTAGATGAATGGATAAAGAAGATGTGGTACATATACACAATGGAATATTATTCAGCCATAAGAAGAAAACAAATCCTACCATTTGCAACAACATGGATGGAGCTAGAGGGTATTATGCTCAGTGAAATAAGCCAAGCCGAAAAAGACAAGTATCAAATGATTTCACTCATATGTGGAGTATAAGAACAAAGAAAAAAACTGAAGGAACAAAACAGCAGCAGACTCACAGAACCCAAGAATGGACTAATAGTTACCAAAGGGAAAGGGACTGGGGAGGATGGGTGGGAAGGGAGGGACAAGGGGGAAAAAGAGGCATTACGATTAGCAGACATAATGTAGTAGGGGGGTAAGGGGAGGGCTGTACAACACAGAGAAGACAAATAGTGATTCTATAGCATCTCACTATGCTGATGGACAGTGACTGTAATGGGGTATGTGGTGGGGACTTGATGATGAGGGAGTCTAGTAACCATAATGTTACACATGTAACTGTAGATTAATGATACCAAAATAAAAATTTTTAATTTAATTTAAAAAAATGAACTATATATTTTCACAGTACGAACAGGCTCAGCCAACACAAAACCAGAAGTGTTTATTCACTCAGCTGGGTACCAGTCTGTGAGACATTCCCCTAGCACTCGGCTCTAACAGAAAATGATTACAGGGATCTTACATGGAGTACTAGCTGATACAGTGGCAAGAGACTTCACCTCAACTCTGTGGCATAGTGTGCTTGAAGCAGGGAACTTAAAAAATCAATCTAGCAGCTTATGACCTGCAAAAAGAATGATATAGAATAGAAAATATCGGGGTCTTTGTGGCCAAAGTATTACTTCATGAAACAGTCCTTTTCAGCTACATATGCACATATGTATATTTTTATGGCGGGTTGGGACAAAAAGTTGAAGAACTACTGCTGTATATTATAAAGCAGAACTTTGTAGTGCCCTGAAGTGGTTGAGTAGTGAGCAAGACAGTCCTTGTCCTCCTTGGCTTCACAGTCTAGATAGAGGACAAAGGTCTGAACTGGCCTGGTTGAAGGCTCTAGGAAGAGTGGAGGCTGAAAGGAACTTGAGACCATTGGACTTTCATTTCTTTCTCTTTTTTTTTCAACTGCTAGCCAAGCTAAACACTGTGGCTAATTTTCTGGCTGATGAGAACATGTGACCCTGGATAGGTTTATCTCATCAAAATGTGGCTTGTCGGTGTAGTTTAGTTTGCCATACCTCAAAGACATGGAACCAATATGTGGTCAAAAGAATGAAAGAAAAGCTGGAAATATTAGGACTTCCCTGCTTGGAAAAATAATCTGAACAGGGTTGTGATTAAAGTAAATGAAGGAAGTAGATCAGTCTAACATTTAATTGTTTACCCATAAATCAAAGATAACTTGAATTTCAAGTGAAGTATTTCAGAATAAAAGGAAGTATTTTTTCACACCAAATTCTGACCATATAGAACTTAATTCAAAAGATGGAATTTGTTGGAAAAGCTAACTGGGTAACAGCTGAAACAGGAGGCTCAGCCCAAAGTGGTTAGCCGCCTCTCAGTGAAGTATTTATTGAGTGCTTGCCAGGCCCAGTAATCGATTGGGGAAGTAAAACAAAATATAATACACAGTTGTGCACAGGGAGCATACAATCTAGTTGCAAAAATAAATGACATCCAGGAAGCCCTTGGAGAACTAGCAAGGGCTGACAGTAGGGAAAGGAAGGGATAGTGTAAGGAGAGAAGGCTGCCTCAGGTGGTGTCAGACATCCAGGCCCTGGCTTGCAGCTGGGTGACCCTGGGCTGCTCTCAGAAGCCTGAGCCTCTTTTGCTCCTTAAATCCCATGACAGTGCTTGTGCAGATTCAAGAAGATACATGAAAATCTCTAGCACAGTCCTGGCATGTAGAAGATACTAGATCGGTGTTTGTTGAATCTAAATGGAGAAAAATTTTATTTATCTGGGGCAGAGGAAATGGCCTGAGGTAAAGTAGGGGTGAGCATGTCTTCCCTACAGTACAACAGAAGTTGTGTGCAAAAAATGGTGGAGATAAAAGAAGGAGGGTAGGGACCAATTAAGAGGACTTGAAAGCCAAGCCAAAAAGTTCAGAGATAACAGGCAATAGAGCTATTATTGTACTCAGGCATAAAGGATGTTCTGCTATTCAGTTATTCAAGGAGTACCTATGAATCATTTAAAGTGTGCTAGACTCTGTGGTTCATATATTGTGGAAACAGTAGCCCCTGCCCTCAAGTGGCTTAAGTCTGGCAGGAGAAAATAATTATTGTTTTAGGGATGCTTTATTTTTATACAGACCCTACTTTGGAAAATATAAGCTCCATGAAGGCTAGGGTTTTGTTCTTTTTTTTTTTTTTGACCTTTGTTCACTTAGCATCTAGAACAGTGCCTAGAATGGTGCATATTAGAATATACTATGTACGACTAATATTTGTTGAACTAATGAATGTTTGAGATTTTGAATTCTTAAACAGTATAATCTCTTTGAGACTATTAGGAAATTAAGATATGGCTTTTAGATAAGTTAAATGAGAAGCATTCTGGGAAAGCAAGTGTGGACTTTCTGCCAATCTCATTAAAAGAGTCCAGGATGATCAGTAAATATCTGTACAATTCTAATTATATCAATAACTCTTGAACATTACATTTCAGTTGATCTTATAGCCTAGCTAAAAAAATCTGGGAGTGGTATAATCTACTTGTTTTCTTTTGGGATATTTCTGTTTTACATTCTTTGCGCTAAAAACATGTAAAATGTATGCATATTCTCTTTTTAATGACTAATGTCAATTATTGAAAACTCTGTTAAAAAATAAAAAAATACAATATAAGAGAATAACCTGAAATAAAAAGCAAACTTAGAAGAGGAAAAAAATACGGTTTTCATTATAGCCTTGTGTATGGAAACTCTCTAGCATTTCTGAGCAAATACCTTCAAATTTTCCCTTCCTCCTTGTAGGATGTGATCAATTATACCATCTGCTCTTCTAGGTAATTTGGCAGCTGTTAATTGACTAACATTGTTCCCTGCGTTTTGCTGTCACCATAGATGGTTTGAGAACATAAGAACAAAAGATTTGTAAGAGCTTTCATAATACAAGTTTCCTTTAAATTACAGAGCGGGGAAAAAAAAGGAATCAATATTGACCAACTGGGAAGAACTAAATAAATATTTACATACTCATAAATCATTTCAGTTTCCTCAGAGGTTATTCCGATGTTGTCGATATCTAAATGTTTTAAATGTATAAAGCGAGAGAAATGAAGTAATTTAATATCAACAGAATTTATACTTCAAATGGGGAAAGAATGGATCATCTCAGTTTGTGGTAAGATACACAGATGCTTCCTGTTGCTCTATCCAGAACCATGTTAACATTAACCTCAGAGGAGGCCGTTAAGCCAGCCTTGAGCTAGATGGTAAGCACTGTTTCTCTCTATGGGAGGAAGGAGGCAAGAATTATGTTACCTAAAATGTATGAGCAGCAAAGTCAGAATAGTTCATACAATAATCACTGATGATGTGATAAGTCATCATTCAATTCCTACAGTATGTGTCCATCTCTCTGAAATGAAACTAAGAAGAAAATTATAGGGAAATACACTTTTTTCTTATTGGAAGAGGGTTTCTGTCTTGTCTGAATCAAACGATTTGAATAATGTGTTACTGTGTTCTTTATACTGCCCACTCTTTATCTTGACATGAGTTCAGGAAACTTGAAATTTTAATTCTTTTATGCTGTTGAAAGGATTTTGTATATTTATAATATCACATGCTAACTCCTTAATTTGAAATAAAAGTAAAAAGCAAACTTTAAGGCAACAACCAGAAAAACTCTCCACCATGTACTAAGTTGTCCAAGTTTTCGCATCCATTCGTAATATTTGCTTTCAGGAATCTATACTAATGCATCAAAATCATTACAATATTGAAGCATACAAAGTCTTTCAAAACCCACCAACTCTTCTAAAATTGTCTTAAAGGAAAAATAATTACTAAAAGACAAACAGTAAGCAACGTAATTGTTACTTTTTCAGCTAAGAATCTTCAAGCACATTGCAAATGCTTTTCGTGTTACCTAACAATTAGAAAAACAAGTTCAAGCAAATTAATTGCTTAAGATACACTAGGCCAATTCTAGAGAGAAATTACCTCAGGTCCTATCATTTTTGTTCTTAACTGAAGTACAAACTATTCAGATTGCCTGCTTACCTCTAATGCCCTCTCTCTGCTCCAGTCTTTCATGACCTTGACCTGTTTGAAGAATACTGATCAGTTATTTTGTAGAATGTCTCTCATTTTGGATCTGTTTGATGTTTTCTCATGATTAGATAAGGTACTGTGTTTTTGGTAAGAAAACCTCAGACATGTGTACCTATGAGGGAGGATAAGATGTTGATATGTGCTATCAGTTGTTGGGTAGATCTCTACTGCATAACAAATCACAACTGATCTAGCACCATAAGACAATATCCACTGATTATCTCACAGTGTCTGGAGGCCACAAGTCCAGGCAAGTATAGCTGGGCCCTCTGCCAGGGGTCTCTCACAAGGCCAAAATAAAAAGGTGTCGGCTAGGCTTTCATTCTCAGCTGGAGTTTGTGGTCCACTTCCCAGCTCATTAAGGTTGTTGGTGGAATTCAGTTTCTTGGTTGTGCGACTAAAAACTGTTTTATTGCTGGCTGCCAGCTGGAGATCACTCTCAGTTCCAAGAGGCAACTCTCATTCTTGCCAAGTGGCCCCTCCATCTACGAGGGCAGCATCATTTCCCTCTGTTGCAATCTCTCTCACGTTCAAACCTTTGACTTCCAGACCCAATTTTAAAAGGCTCATGTGATTCAGTCAGGCCCAAACCTATAATCTCCCTTTCTTACAGTCAGCTGTATCACATGGTATAACCTAATCACAGGAGCGAAATCCATCACATTCACAGCCTGGATAATCACACAAGGCATGAATACTCCTGTGAAGGAGAGGGGGATGGAACGGACATCTTAGAATTCTGTCTACTCCACTAGTGATATTAACCTAAGTTGTTTAAACTGATGTCTCCTGGGTTTCTGTGCTGTAAAGTTACTGCATTGCCATTTGTAATTTTAAAATATCTTGGGGGAGATATTTTGAACTATGCAAATATTGTTTCTCCTCAAACTTTCCTGTACTAATTTTAACATTCATCAATGAAACTGTACATTCTCCTCGATTTAGTTATGTATTTGTTTATTTCATCACAGATGCATGAATATATATATACATATATATATATTTTATATGGGGAGTTGTAATCCAATACTATCATTATCTTCTTGATCCAGTTGTTCAGCTTTGGCCATTGGGAGCTCTTATGAGGTTACCTTCCGTGCCTTTCTGACATGCCCCCATCCTTTTTTGAGCACTTCTTTACTTTCTGACACCTTAAGATATTCTAAATCCATCTTGTATTTTTTCCTGCCCCAGCCCTGCAATAAGTCAAGTCACTTTTCCAAGGAGAACTTCAGTTTTAATCCAGGAGAACTAGATGTAAATTTGTTTGTATTGGCAACAAATTAGTGTCTATAGGTTAGATGCAGATTCATGAAGTATTAGTTCTCACTTGCTGTCCCAACAAATTGCCACAAATGTAGTGGCTTAAAACAACACAAATTTATCTCATCTTACAGTTCTGTAGGTCAGAAGTCCAAAATGGGCTTTACTGGGCTAAAATTAAGGTCCCAGCAGGGCTGCCTCCCTTCTGGAGGCTCCAGGGGATCATTTGTTTCCTTTCCTTGACTCACGATCCCTTCCTTTATCTTTAAAGCCAGCAACATAGTTGTTTTCCAGTGTCCTCTAACTCTAGTCTTCCAGCCTTGCTTTTATTAGGGTTCTTGTGATTATATTGTGCCCACCCAGTAATCTGGAAAAATCTCCCGATCTCAAGATCCTTAACTTAATCATATCTACAAAATCCCTTCTACCATGTAACAGAACATTCACAGGTTCATGGGATTAGGACATGGACATATTTGGTGGCTATAGTTCTGCCTACCATATTGAATATATTAGGATGAATGGGACAGTCAGTTCATATCAGGCAAAAGGAAAATATTCCTTTAATAACAGGCCCTTTTTTACTTTTTCTTCTTAGTAAGTTTTTTTTTAAATAATTGTAGTATATTTGTGCATTTGTCTAGATCCTCCATAAAAGTAAATATCATTAATCTTCCACTGGTAGGACATTGATTTCAATTTGTGCTCCATCCACAGTGAAGAATTCCAGTTGATCCATTCGTGTTCTCTTCCTTTATTTGCTTGTCACCAACAGCACAGATTTTTACAGGACTATACCCAGATGTAAAAGCCGATTATCATTTCCCATGATGCATTACTCGCTGGCCAAAGAGCTTGGTTTATATAACGTGTATGCATGTTGCTGGTTGAGAATTACATTGCTGGAGCTAAATAAAAAAAAGTGAAATGTTCTCTTCATACCTTGGCTATAACTATGCATTTACTTATTATTTATTTATTTATTGAGCAAATGCTTATTGAATATCTGACTGTACAAGAGACTGCAATAGATATTGGTGTGACCAATAAGATGTAGTAAGTCATGATTCAAAATATGGGATATTGCTTTTAGTAGCTTAAACTTAGGGAATAATTCAAGTATCTAACACATACTTATTTTCTGACAAAGGCTTTCCCATTCTTACTATTTTCAAATAACTAGAAAAAAGTTTTTTGATGTTAAGATATTATATGTAAAAAGCTATTTAATACTTTATTCTAATACTAAACTATAGGTTGGCTGCACACTAAATCACAGGATTTGAGGTATCCATTTTCATTCTTTCTTTTTAAAGGGTAAGATATTAACTTAGTAAGGGTAACACTTACTAAGCACTTATTTCAGTCCAGTGCTTTACACTTATTAAATTATTGCTCAGTTCTATGAGGCAGGTCTTATTACCATCATCATCATTCCCTATTTCAATAGGTAATAGTAATAGAGATTACATAGTTGGTAAGTGATAGAGCCAGGATTTATATCTCAGGAACTGATTCCAGAGCTTTCTCCTTTAACACACAAATCAACGTGTACCATATCATAGTGTTGCCATTCAGTAAATTGTGTTTAATATGATGATTGCTTCAAATCCTGCTCATTTTGATCATTTTTCCCAACTTTGGAATTCATTTGAAAACCTATTATTTCAGCGGATTGTGGTACATACAGTGAACAGAAACTTTATAAACAGCCTAAATGCTTCACAGCCTTAGTAAATCAAAGTCCTGTTCAGAGCACATGGAGTAACTAGAGCCCAGGACATTGCATACTCAAATTTATTGTTAAGACACTGTCAGAAGAGACTTCCGGGAAGATGGCGGTGTGAGCAGGGCGGCAGAAATCTCCTCCCAACACTATATTTATCTACGAAAACACAGAAAATACATCTATTCCTAAAAGAGAGACGAGAATACACAGGAAAGCGCACAGCGTGCAGCTACACCCGAGAGGACTCGGCACCCCAAGAGGCGGTCTTAAAGAGCCCAGCTGACATACGTGGCAACTATCAGTGACCAAATTATACAGCCATGAAAAGACAGAGGAATATGGTTCAGACCAAAATCAACCAGACAACCCCAGAGAGGGAGTCTGAAGGGATGGAAATGCACAGCCTCCCTGAAAAAGATTTCAGAATAAAAGTCATAACCATGCTGATGGACCTACAGAGAAATGTGCAAAAGATGAAGGAGGAAGTGAGGGAACTGAGGAAAGACAATACAGAAATCAGAAAAGCGATCGACGGGCTTAACAGCAGAATGGATGAGATGCGAGAGACTGTTAATGGAATAGAAAACAGAGAACAGGAGTACAGAGCAGCTGAGGCAGAGAGAGATAAAAGGATTTCTAGGAATGAAAGAATATTAAGAGAACTGTGTGACCAATCCAAACGGAACAATATTCGCATTATAGGAGTAACAGAGGAAGAAGAGAGAGAAAAAGGGATAGAAAGTGTCTTTGAAGAAATAATTGCTGAAAACTTTCCCTCGCTGGGGAAGGAAGTAGTCTCGCAGTCCACCAAAGCTCATAGATCTCCCAACACAAGGGACCCAAGGAAGAAAACACCAAGACACATAATAATTAAGATGGCAAAAATCAAAGATAAAGACAGGGTATTAAAGGCAGCTAGAGAGAGAAAAAAGATCACCTACAAAGGAAAACCCATCAGACTATCATCAGACTTCTCAACAGAAACCTTACAGGCCTGAAGAGAATGGCATGATATATTTAACGTTATGAAACAGAAGGGCCTCGAACCAAGAATATTGTATCCAGCACGATTATCATTTAAATATGATGGAGGAATTGAACAATTTCCAGACAAACGAAAGTTGAGAGAGTTTGCCACTCATAAACCACCACTACAGGATATCTTAAATGGACTGCTCTAGAGGGAAGCACACCTAAGGCTAAAAAGATGTCACCAGAGAAAAAAATAAATCATAGCAAAGACAGCAGACCATCCAAATACCAACTAAAGGCAAAGAATAAAACACCTATTATAGAAAGAATGGAGGAGGAAGAATAAGAAGGGAGAGAAATAAAGAAACATCAGACTGTGTTTACAATAACTTAACAAGAAAGTTAAATTAGATTGTTAGATAGTAAAGAAGCAACCCTTGAACCCTTGGTAACCACGAATCTAAAGCCAGCAATGGCAATAAGTACATACCTATCAATAATCACCCTAAATGTAAATGGACTGAATGCACCAATCAAAAGACACAGAGTAACAGAATGGATAAAAAAGCAAGACCCATCTATATGCTGCCTACAAGAAACTCACCTCAAATCCAAAGATATACACAGACTAAAAGTGAAGGGATGGAAAAAGATATTTCATGCAAACAACAAAGAGAAAAAAGCAGGTGTTGCAGTACTTGTATCAGACAAAATAGACTTCAAAACGAAGAAAGTAGCAAGAGATAAAGAAGGACATTACATAATGATAAAGGGGTCAGTCCAACAAGAAGATATAACCATTATAAATATATATGCACCCAACACAGGAGCGCCAGCATATGTGAGACAAATACTAACAGAATTAAAGGAGGAAATAGACAGCAATGCTTTCATCTTAGGAGACTTCAACACACCACTCACTCCAGAGGACAGATCAACCAGACAGAAAATAAGTAAAGACACAGAGGCACTGAACAACACACTAGAACAGATGGACCTAACAGACATCTACAGAACTCTACACCCAAAAGCAACAGGATACACATTCTTCTCAAGTGCACATGGAACATTTTCCAGAATAGACCACATACTAGGCCACAAAAAGAACCTCAGTAATTTCAAAAATATTGAAATCCTGCCAACCAACATCTCAGATCACCAAGGTATAAAACTAGAAATAAATTTTAGAAAGAAATCAAAAAGGCACACTAATACATGGAGACTTAACAACACTCTCCTAATTAATCAATGGGTTAACGACCAAATCAAAACAGAAATCAAAGAATATATGGAGACTAATGACAACAACAACACAAAGCCACAACTTCTGTGGGACGCAGCAAAGGCAGTTCTAAGAGGAAAGTATATTGCAATCCAGGCCTATTTAAAGAAGGAAGAACATTCCCAAATGAATAGTCTAAAGACACAATTACTGAAATTGGAAAAAGAAGAACAAATGAGGCCCAAAGTCACCAGAAGGAGGGACATAATAAAGATTAGAGAAGAAATAAATAAAATTGAGAAGAATAAAACAATAGAAAAAATCAATAAAACCAAGAGCTGGTTCTTTGAAAAAATAAACAAAATAGATAAACCCCTAGCCAGACTCATTAAGAGAAAAAGAGAATCTACACACATAAACACAATCAGAAATGAGAAAGGAAAAATCACGACGGACCCCACAGAAATACAAAGAATTATAAGAGAATATTATGAGAATCTATATGCTAACAAGCTGGAAAACATAGAAGAAATGGACAACTTCTTAGAAAAATACAACCTTCCAAGACTGACCAAGCAAGAAACAGAAAAACTAAACAGACCAATCACCAGTGACGAAATCGAATTGGTAATCAAAAAACTACCCAAGAACAAAACCCCTGGGCCTGATGGATTCACCTCTGAATTCTACCAGACATATAGAGAAGAAATAACACCCATTCTCCTTAAAGTTTTCCAAAAAATAGAAGAGGAGGGAATACTTCCAAACTCATTCTATGAAGCCAGCATCACTCTAACACCAAAACCTGGAAAAGACCTCACCAAAAAAGAAAATTACAGACCAATATCCCTGATGAACGTAGATGCAAAAATACTCAACAAAATATTAGCAAACCGAATTCAAAAATACATCAAGAGGATCATACACCATGATCAAGTGGGATTCATCCCAGGGATGCAAGGATGGTACAACATTCGAAAATCCATCAACATCATCCACCACATCAACAAAAAGAAGAACAAAAACCACATGATCATCTCCATAGATGCTGAAAAAGCATTTGACAAAATTCAGCATCCATTCCTGATTAAAACTCTCAACAAAATGGGTATAGAGGGCAAGTACCTCAACATCATAAAGGCTATATATGACAAACCCACAGCTAACATCATACTTAACGGCGAGACGCTGAAAGCTTTTCATCTAAGATCGGGAACAAGACAGGGATGCCCACTCTCTCCACTGTTATTCAACATAGTACTGGAGGTCCTAGCCACAGCAATCAGACAAAACAAAGACATACAAGGCATCCAGATTGGTAAAGAAGAAGTCAAATTGTCACTATTTGCAGATGACATGATACTGTACATAAAAAACCCTAAAGACTCCACTCCAAAACTACTAGAACTAATATCTGAATTCAGCAAAGTTGCAGGATACAAAATTAACACACAGAAATCTGTTGCTTTCCTATACACTAATGATGAACTAACAGAAAGAGAAATCAGAAAAACAATTCCATTCACAATTGCATCAAAAAGAATAAAATACCTAGGAATAAACCTAACGAAGGAAGTGAAAGACCTGTACTCTGAAAACTACAAGACACTCCTAAGAGAAATTAAAGAGGACACTAACAAATGGAAATGCATCCCATGCTCTTGGCTAGGAAGAATAAATATTGTCAAAATGGCTATACTACCTAAAGCAATCTACAGATTCAATGCAATCCCTATCAAACTACCAACAGCTTTCTTCAATGAACTGGAACAAATAATTCTAAAATTCATATGGAACCACAAAAGACCCCGAATAGCCAAAGCAATCCTGAGAAGGAGGAATAAAACAGGGGGAATTACGCTCCCTGACTTCAAGCTCTACTACAAAGCCACAGTAATCAAGACAATTTGGTATTGGCACAAAAACAGACCCACAGACCAGTGGAACAGAATAGAAAATCCAAACATTAACCCAAACATATACAGTCAATTAATATTTGATAAAAGTGCCTTGGATATACAATGGGGAGATGACAGCCTCTTCAGCAGCTGGTGTTGGAAAAACTGGACAGCTACATGTAAGAGAATGAAACTGGACTGTCTAGCCCCATACACAAAGGTAAACTCAAGGTGGATCAAAGACCTGAATGTAAGTCATGAAACCATAAAACTCTTAGAAAAAAATATAGGCAAAAATCTCTTGGACATAAACATGAGCAACTTCTTCATGAACATATCTCCCCGGGCAAGGGAAACAAAAGCAAAAATGAACAAGTGGGACTATATCAAGCTGAAAAGCTTCTGTACAGCAAAGGACACCATCAGTAGAACAAAAAGACATCCTACAGTATGGGAGAATATATTCATAAAAAACGTATCTGATAAAGGGTTGACATCCAAAATATATAAAGAACTCATGCACCTTAACAAACAGAAAGCAAATAATCCAATTAAGAAATGGGCAGAGGACATGAATAGACACTTCTCCAAAGAAGAAATTCAGATGGCCAACAGGCACATGAAAAGATGCTCCACATCGCTAATCATCAGAGAAATGCAGATTAAAACCACAATGAGATATCACCTCACACCAGTGAGGATGGCCAACATCCAAAACACAAACAACAACAAATGTTGGCGAGGATGTGGAGAAAAGGGAACCCTCCTACACTGCTGGTGGGACTGCAAATTAGTTCAACCATTGTGGAAAGCAGTATGGAGGTTCCTCAAAAAACTCAAAATAGAAATACCATTTGACCCAGGAATTCCACTCCTAGGAATTTACCCTAAGAATGCAGCAGCCCAGTTTGAAAAAGACAGATGCACCCCTATGTTTATCGCAGCACTATTTACAATAGCCAAGAAATGGAAGCAACCTAAGTGTCCATCAGTAGATGAATGGATAAAGAAGATGTGGTACATATACACAATGGAATATTATTCAGCCATAAGAAGAAAACAAATCCTACCATTTGCAACAACATGGATGGAGCTAGAGGGTCTTATGCTCAGTGAAATAAGCCAAGCCGAAAAAGACAAGTATCAAATGATTTCACTCATATGTGGAGTATAAGAACAAAGAAAAAATACTGAAGGAACAAAACAGCAGCAGTCTCACAGAACCCAAGAACGGACTAATAGTTACCAAAGGGAAAGGGACTGGGGAAAATGGGCGGGAAGGGAGGGATAAGAGGGAAAAAGGGGCATTACGATTAGCAGATGTAATGTTGGGGGGGCACGGGGAGGGCAGTACAACTCAGAGAACACAAGTAGTGATTCTATAGCATCTCACTACGCTGATGGACAGTGACTGTAATGGGGTTGGTGGGGGGGCCCTGATGAAGGGGTAGTTTAATAATCGTAATATTGCACATGTAATTGTAAATTAATGATAATAAAAAAAAAGCAGAATGTAAAAAAAAAATTTATTGTTGTTGCTGTTGAAAACATCTCTTCAATTTGATGGCATGAGTCAGGGAGTATGTAGCTCCCTGCCCAGTTATGCAGATTAAGGTAGAACTATATACTGTATCTGTTTCATTGACAATTACTTTTCCATTATTGAAGAAGACTGCTATCAATTTCAGTATTTGCTATGATTTGAATGTTTGTGTCCTCTTAACATTCATATGTTGAAATCCTGATGTCCAGTGTGATGGTATTAGGAGGGGGCCTTAGGTAGGTGTTTAAATCATGGGGGTGGAGCCCTCAGGAATAGGATTAGGCTCTTAAGAAACAGACCCTAGAGAGCTTCCTTGTCCCTTTCACCAAGTGAGGACACAGCAAGAGATGAAAGTCTGCAACCCAGAAGAGGGACTTTTCAAGAACCCAGCCATACTGGCACCCTGATCTTGGACTTCTGGCCTCCATATCTGTGAAATACAATTTTTGTTGTTTATAAGATACCCAATCTGTGCTATTTTGTTATAGCAGCCCAAACAGACTAAAACAGTATTATTTTTCCAGTTCTTGCAGGAATCCTGAAAGGGAATTCTTGGGTTAATAAATTTTGGCTGCCTAGCGATAGATTCTTAAAAATATATTCTATTCATCACAACTAATCAGAAAGAATGTTTTTCAATTTTGCTTGATTTCTACATTTGAGTACTTAAGACATGTTTAATTTATAATAAGAAACATGTACCTTTTTTTTCCCTTATAGGACACCCAAGTCTAAAATATTTTCGTGCTGAAGTGTGTAGATATTTCCCAACCTAGTTTAAAAAAATACGTAAATCTAGGTAAGCTGGAAAGAGGAAAATTAAATTCAATTTATATCCACACTTGTACAAGTCTTTGAAATATGGATATACTCAACAAGAACATTATTCATGATAATTGAAAGTTCTAGTAAAAAATAGAAAATGAAATGTAAGACATGTGGTTTATGAAGTCCAATAAAATTCACATAATCTAAAATACATTCAAAATACATTTATATTATAATTGGAAACTAAGTTTTGTCATCAGGTATATGACTATATACATGACTAATTGCTACTGAATTGCTAATTACCAGAAGTGATTTTCATAAATAGAGTTGTCTATCAATAATTAAAAAAAATAGAAGATAGTATCCTGAAGGATCAATAAATTATACAGCATAAGGAAAGGACTACTAGTCAATAAAAGGATGGCTTTTCTACATTTCTGTGTTTTCCAAATTTACAGAGAGGCAGTTACTCAACATTTGACAAACTAGATGACCTCAGACTCTTTTCTCTGGATGATTTGGTTGGTAGCTTCCCCAAGATCAAATTTTAAGACCCTTAAACCATATATTTGAACATAGTTCTCCTAAAGAAGATGTAGGTATTTGTTATTTAGGGGTAAGACAAACTGCTAAAATTGTTTTCTTTTCTTTAGAAAGGACATTAGTCTTAGCTTTGGAAAACTGATGAGTTGCCTTGAAAACTTTGTTCATTAACTTATTCATAAAATATTAATAGTGACCCCAGGAAAGGCAAGTAGTACAGAAAAGACAAGTAGTGACTCTATAGTATCTTACTATGCTGATAGACAGTGACTGCAGTGGGGTGTGGTGGGTGGACTTGATAATATGGGTGAATGTTGTAATCACAGTGTTGCTCATGTGAAACCATCATAACATTGTGTATCAATGATACCTTAATAAAAATAAATGTGCCAAAAAAATATTTATAGTGACACTACTGTATGAAAGCATGCTCACACACAGTAAGTAGTTGAAAAATTATTGTCTCTGTTAAGAGTTTCTGATGCAGTAAAGCACATGTATATGTTTAGTGACCAACAAGACACCAAATTTCAATTCCCTGTAGGGCCCACAATTCTTTCCCTGAGCCCTGTATGGGTATCTATCCCTCCATTAGATGTGTTCTTAGTAATACATATGAACAATGTATACATTCATATTTGTGCCTCAAATTCATAGGTGGTAGATAAAGTAGGGAGTACTTAATATTCCCATTTTACAGATGAAAATAAAAAAACCAAAGACTCAGTTTTTTAAATCAATCTCTGAACTATCATGCCCCAGACCCCTAGTAGAAGGCCCTTTCGCTTGCAGTTTACATGTCTCTACCCCTAATTGAATAAGAGAAATGATATGAGGAAAGGACTTGGGTAATTACTCCATCTGCTAAAGGATTAAGATGACTTTCTGGTACTTTTGCTAGTAAAATGTTAAATATATCAAGAAGAAGACTTGTTGCTTCTGACGAAATGCTCCCTCCTCAAAATAAATGATAAATTTTGAGGAGAAGCTTCCTGTTCAAATATATGGCTCTTTGATCCCATGTCATTTCAAAGAATTTGTCCTTACAAATGTACTTAGAAAAGTATGCAAATATTTATGTACAAGGGTATTTATTACTGCATTATCTGTAAGAGTAAAAAAGAGAAAACCTGGAGAGTACCAAATACCCCATCAACAGGGAGGCAGGATAGCACAGTCATTAAGAATTGCCTTGATTCAAGTCCCACCTCCACCATTTACTAGCTGTGTGATCATGGGCAAATGATCTCATTATGCTTTTAGTTTGCCCATCTAAAAAGTGGAATTAATAACAGGGTTTACTTCATTGGGTTGTGATAGTATTTAGAACAGTGCTTAATCCATAATATATGCTCAGTACATCTTAGTTATCATTACTGATGGGGAAATAGAGTAAATTTTGGTAGCCACACACAATTAAATACTAGGCAACTATTTTTAAAAGAGTTTTAGGTACTCAACCAGAAGGAAGTCTCTGCTGACTCAGTTTGTCTCCCTCCAACACCTAAGAAAAAACTTAGCTAGACAGGGACTAAATATGATGCATATATATTAAAGAACAAAGAGCAAATTCTTTTAAGCTCTGTTGAAAAAAGCAATTTGATGTATTTTGGGGAGGAAGGTGAGAGGCTTTGAAGCAACAAAGAGTGCAAGGAGGGATAAGAGTCATCAATACTTTTGATATATTCGTTTGGTAGGTGGGTTCAGGGGAGCAAAAGGGACAAGGGAAATAATTATGGGCTCTATAGGAAATTGAGATGTTATCTTTTTGGTCACTAAGCACACACATATGCTTTGCTGCATCAGAAACCCCAGCAGTTACAATAGGTTCTCAACCATTTATTGTGTGTAATTATGCTGAGTCAGAGGGTGAGTCAACTCTGCTCTCTGTGAGGGAGGTGCTCACAAGGGAAAAGGGATGACCTCTTCCTGGGCAGCAGGGCCAATTTAGGAAAATTCCTTGCCTAGTGCTCTAACCAGTATCTTGGTGCCCAGGAAAAATTAACTGTTACTCAAAGGTGTGAGCACTTGACTTGTACTCAAACTTGAGGATCAGGCATAATAATTTAACTTAACATCAGAATGTTCAAGTTTAAGAGCATATTGGGTACTGCCCAGGGAACAGAATTGAGTAGGCACGGTCCTTGCCTTGTAGCCTTAATTGTGAAGCTATTAAAGATAATAGCAGGTCGCTGTATCAGAAGCAAAGAAGATCCTAATCTCTTCAGTGGTTTGCCTAGCAGAAAGGTTTCTGCCCCCTTTTAGGGTGTTTTTCATTTTCCTTATGAAAATTTCCTTTTCTTGCACAGGGACTTCACGAATTAAACCACGAAGCAAGAATCAAATAACCAATTCCAATAAAAAAGTTCGCAGTGGGATAAGAGGTATACTCTCAAGACTCAAACATATTATTAAAAATGATTAGATATTGCCTTTCTAGTAGTCAATAGATTTATACAGGGTACCATACTTCCCTAAAACCACCCCTTTATTTGTCTTGATATTCCAGCTTTCGATGAGGATCATTCCGGTTTTACCAAAGGGCAATATATTTTGCATACTGAATCACACAGGCCAAAGGGGCAGAATACATGAGAATGAGAATGACAAATGGCACCTCATATATGACTGGGAATGATACCAGAGGGAAATAATAGGTAAGAACATTAGAGGCAAACCACTAGTGATATAGAGAGCGCAAGAAGTAAAGAGCCCATTCCATCTTTCATGGAACAAAAGGTTTGAACATAGAGCACACACACTTTTGGCCAGCAGGGTAAACAAGAAGAAGGCATAGGTCACAGAGTGAGGACTCACATTGTGAGGGAGGAGTTACTGAGCTTCCCAAGGGAATGCTGCTGCCTGAGACACACCCCTTTCCCTCATTCCCTCCTGGTTTGCAGATACAAAACATGATGGGTGTGGCTGTTTAGCTCCTGCTACTAAGCAAACAATATTTTCTATTTTTTGCTTTATGGGAATCATAGTTTGGGGAGATTTATGAAAGGCACATGTTCTATTATTACTTAACTTTATCCACATAATGATACACCTCAGATAAAGACCAGGTTGCTTCCAGTCTCAGAAACAGAAACAATCAAAAAAATTGGCCTTTTTTCTTCTTGGCAGAGAAAACTGAGATCAATGAAAGTTAGTCATTCTTTACTGCTTTTAGACTTCCAACACTGTCTCAGGACTTCCAGAAGCAAAGTAGGTGCTTCTGTTCTAGAGCAGTGAGGCAAGGTCACCCTGCCCCAGAAGAATGAGGAAAACCCAGTCTTAGTCTGAGTTTAAAGATCTCAATAGCCTTAGTTCCTGTCCTAGTTTGCCCTCATGACTTGCCACTTTCTTTTTTTAATTCAGAAAATAATTTATATTAATAATATATAATACATAGTCTGGCAGGAAGGTTACTTATCCTGCTGAAGAATATAGTTAAATCCTGCAAAGTGGAAATGGACTAGGAGACAATTATACCATTTGGGTTTCACTATGGATTCCAAACTGTGATACTAAATATGTTACTTGAAGAACACTGCTTCATTTGGACCTAGTACTTACCCATTCTATAGCAACGCAGGCTGAACAATCTGTAAGCAACCTAACAAAGACTCATTTCCTCCTATAAATAGCCTCATTTATGGAACATCTTATTTAAAGAACATCTCAGTTATATGCGCCAAGGTTCTTGAGTTATATTTAAAAGCTTAGAATTTAAGCCCAAGGAAGGGCATCAACTCTAACCTATATGATAGGGGACTTACTGACTCTATACTGGATATGAAAGCAATAGAGTTGGGTATGTGGTAAGCAATTGGAAAATAGTTATGGATTAACTGGTATATTATAGAAATTTCATAATTTATTATGGTCTCTTTTTTTTAACTCTGTATCTCTCTTATTACTGTGATACACATCGTAGGGCCTGTGGCAGGAACTAATTGTACCCCAATATCTACCTTTGTGACGGTTCTAATTTTTTGACCCTCCTCCCATATAGAGGTGCAATGTATGTTTCCTACCCTTGAATCCGAGTGGGCTGAGACTGGCTTGACCAAATGATGCTATATAACTTCTGAGGTAAATCATAAAAAGCTTTGCAGATTCTTCCTAGGTCTCTAGGAATGCTCTTGCTCTAGCAGCCCTGAACTACCCTATAAATACAGCTATACTGAGAGTGTCATGCTGAACAGGCCACATGTAGATGCTCTGGAAGTTAATCCTATCTGAACCTGTCCTTCCTTCATTCCAACTCAGGAGCCAAACATGTGGAGTGAAGACACTACCTAGGGACTGAGGCCTCCAGCCACAGCTGTTTCAGCCCCCCAGCTGTTTGAGTCATCTCCAAATATTCCCGTCATCCAGCTATGGCTCGCACCTTACAGAACAGAAAAGAGTTGCCCCCATATCTGCTCTGCCCTTTCTGTATTTTGGAGCGAAGAAATTGCATGAGCATAGTAAGGTGGTTGTTTCATACCACTGAGTTTTGGGGTGGTTTACTACATAGGAAAAGACTAGACTACCTTTTCTTAGAATCTCTTGTATGTTTCAGTTGGGTAGGTGGCTGTCCAGCTAGAAGCTACATTTCTTAGTTCCTCTCTTGCAGGTGAATGTGGATGTAAGTCTTACCTATGGTAGGTGATTAGAATGATGCAATTTCCAAGTCATAACAGTTAAATGATAAAACGTTATGTGTTTGTCCTCCACTTCCTCTTCCTCACCCACTTCTTGCTGGCTGAGACAGGGATAATTGGAGCAGCTACCAAGGATCCATAGAAATTCTGAATGGCTGTCACAGGCTGGATTCCCCAGGGAGCACTATGAGCAGTTGAATGTGAAGAATATTTAGGAGTTCCCTGAAGATCAACACCTGTAAGGGAGGGGAAGAAAGCAGGAGTGGGCAGAGATTAAAAACTGAGCTGCAATTCAGGTCCAATGACAGCCTCAGCCAATCGCACAGAGGGCTCAGGAGCTTAAATGTCCCTTCAGAACTGCACCCCATTGGGTCTAGATGGCCAGGCCTTTGTACTCCCACATGGATCAGTTACTGGATATGGGACAGCCAGACATATGCTTATGCTAAATTATAATTACAGCATATTAGTTATCTGTTATTGCATAACAAGATAAACTAAAACTTAGTGGCTGAAAACAACAAAAATTTTATTATCTCAGTTTCTGTGTGTCAGGAATCCAGAAGTGTATGAGGCTGCACTTAAGCTGTTGGCTGGGAATACAGTCTTGACTCAACTAAGGCCAAGTGGTTCAGCTCACTCACATGGTTGCTGGTAGGCCTCTTCCTTCCTACATGGGGCTCGCCATAGGTTGCCTAAGTGTCCTCACAACATGGCAGGCAGAATTTTTTTTTCTTTTATTTAAGTATCATTGATATACAACCTTATGTTCATTTCAAATGTACAACACAGTGGTTTGACAGTTACCCGTATTATTAAATCCTCACCCACTCTACTGC
Organism: Smutsia gigantea; assembly: GCA_032199065.1. NCBI lineage: Eukaryota > Metazoa > Chordata > Mammalia > Pholidota > Manidae > Smutsia > Smutsia gigantea. The sequence goes on from JAVSCE010001984.1 coordinate 128,497, forward strand.
AGTTACTATTAATGTAGAAAGATGTTACAGAATAATTGACTACATTCTCTATGCTGTACTACCATCCCTATGATGAACTTATATTGTGATTTTGAATTATTGTGTCCCTTTATCCCCTCCCCCTTGCTAACCACTAGTCACTTCTCAGTGTCTATGACTCTGCTGCGGCAGGCTGTAATTTCAGGGGGAGAGAGAGCCCAAGACCAGAAGACACAGTCTTTTTAAAACCTAATCTCAGCAGGGACATCCATATTCCTTGGAGTTGAATCAGTAAGTCCAGCCCACACTCAAGGAGAGGGACTTCCATAAGGGTGTGAATCCTAGCATGTAGGGATCAACAGGGCCATCTTAGAGGCTGCCTATCACTCTTAGCATGCACACAATTTTGTATCCTACTATTTTTAGTTTTCATTAACTTAAATGCTTTGTTACATAATCTTCATTTAAACAATGATTTTTTAAATTATAAAAGCAATATATTCTTGTAAAAACTTTCAAATGTCCAAGTGATGTAAGTGTAAAATCTTTTTCTTTATGCTATTCCTCACATTAGTTGACCTAGAGGTAGTATTTTTTTTGTATCTGCTGAGATACTTTTCACACATAAACATATGAATAGATAAAAACACATATTACTGTATACTTTATGTTCTTAATGTATCTTGGAGCTCTTTCCATGTCAGCATTTAGAGATCTCGCTCATTCTTTTAAACATCTGTATATTTCATTTTTTGACTATACCAGAAATATTTTAATCAGTTTTCTATTGATGCACATTTAAATTTTGTTTTCTTACAGATGATGGAAATGACATTCTTACCCATATCTTAGCAAATTCATGCTGGTATCTTTAGGATAAATTCCTGGGAAGTGGAATTACTGGGTCTAAAAAATGCACATTTAAAATTTTGATAGATATGGTACAGTATCTGAGTGTGTCTGTTTCCCTAGATAATGGCTAACAATGGGTATTAGTGAACTTAAAATTCAGTCAGGTCCATGTATTATGTACATACCTGAATTTGAATGTTATGACATTATTATAATTAGTGTCTACATATTTTATTATACTTTTAGCTTCTTGAGGGCACAAACTATATTTTTCTTTGTAGTTTTAGTACTTAATATTATACTTGACACACAGTAGCTACTCTGCAAAAATTTAATAAATGTTAGAGCTGAATTTTAGGCTTTGAGATGTCACTGAACCAGGAATTAGAAGAGCTGATTCAAACCACCAGATCTGCCTGTAATTTGCCCCTTTTTCTCTGGCCTTCATTTCCACAATTATGAAATGCATGTGCAATACTAGATTTCTTTCTTCCAAAACTATATGCTTCTAGGAAGAAAATTAATAAAAGGTAATCATCTATATCACTTTATGTACCAATTAAAATTAGATATTGTTATCACTAGTTCTGGACCCTGCACTCACTATATTTTTTAATACCAACATATGCTTTTCAGTGGATTATTTAAAAAACATTAAAATGTCAACAGTCCTGCATATCAGTCATAAATAAATCTATCTTTAACCTTCAAATATTTTCATTGGTTAAAAAAAACACTGAAAACACTTTAGGCAAGAGTATTTGGTTCTGAGATCCTTGTTCTCTTAAAATCTAGACTTGAAGTCTAGTCATAGTTTTCTCATTAACATTCTTATCTCTTGAGCTAAATTAAGTGAGCAAACTAAAGTACTATGCAATTAATAAGGTATTTAAAAATATTGGGTATTAAAAATTATTATGGAATTACCAGCTATCTTCTTATAAAAGGTGGTTATATAGGAGTATATACACAAATTTTGGTTCCAACAGATCTTTAAGACTTTTTTTCATGTCTATTTGTTTCCAAAAAGTTGAGTCAAAAACCTAAGGCATAGCTAGGCTAAGATAGGATTAAGCTTACAGAATGTCCTAAAAAGTTTGCCATACTCATGCCGATCATTAATTTCTGCTTGAACCCTAATTTATACAGCCACACCGTGCTTTTGGTTAAGAGGGGTTTGCAATAATTTTGCTAGTGGTATTTTAAAAGTGGTTGTGAATGAATAGAAAATCTCTTACCACTGCTTTGGTTGCTAAACTACTTTAGTTCCTCTCCTTAGGAGCTTAAATAGAGGTGGGGTAATCTGGGCAACAATAAGGCTCACAGTTTTTATTAGCAAAGGTTTATGTTGGCAAAAGAAACCACCTGTCTCCTTTTATGCGCATCAATAGCACTAACCCTTCTTCAGTACCCTTTCTGTCACCAGCATACAGTTTTCCCACTTTTAATAGCACCATTTTGTTTGGGACTTGTAAAAACTCCATCAAAATAAGCAGAGTTGTGCACAATAAATTAAGTTTCACAACCCTGGTGGATGGTCTGTAGTAGCAGTATTTTGCTGATTAAGTTGACTTTGAACAAGTCATTTAATTCCTTTGAGCCTTAGAGAAGAAAGGCATTTCTTAGGTGTAACTCTGGTGGGAAAATAAGTTCCCAGCCTGGGGCAATTTACCTTTGAAACCAAAGTAAGTCAGAGGGAAAAATCAAGTGGGAGAAGCCTGTTTATTGCTTACAAGCAGTGGTCCACTTCTGCTTGTCCCGTCTCTTGCCACACAGCTGCAAAAAGGGATTCTCCCCCTTGTAATCACCTATTGATACGGAGATGGATTACTCCTCTCCACCCCTTGGAAACACCTATTAATATGGAGATGCACTAAGGCCAGGCAAGAGATTCTGTAAATATTGCAATTTTACCCACATTAGGAAAATACAAGTTGGAGATTATATTAGGCATAGCTTTTCCTCACAATTAATAGATTCAAATTTTTTGCTTGATTCACTCAGAATGGGAGCTTTTTACATTTTAGGACCAAGGACTCCCATGGATGGTTAGCTGCAACCTCCTGAAATTGTCAGCAAAATTTTGAATGTACATTTTCCTGTAAGGATGGTTCTCAGTTATTAAGCACACTGAGCATTTATTATGTGTCAGGAAACAGGCTAAGAGTTCAACAGGCTTTCTAACTTAATCTTTTTAGCAACCCTATGAAGTTGGAGGTAGATACAATTTTTAACAAATGAAAAAATACTAAAATTTTTCTTATTTTTCCAAAATTGAACAAGATCTGTCTGACCTGGCAAGAAATGTTTAAACAACTCAGCAATAAGTAATAAAAAATGACTATATTATGGGTATTGTTAATAATGCACAATACTTTTTAATATATTCATTATAATAAAATGCACAGTAAATTTTGGGGGATTTCTGTATGGAGTTCAAGCTTTAAGATTTTTCTTCAACATTTATTCAATTTTTATAGCTGTTCAAAGGTTTTCATTTAAGGCAACAAGGGGCAGTAAAAATCTCTCTAAACCCCTTTGCCTTTAGTCTCTAACTCTGTAACCGTGGGCAAGTTATTTGATATTTCTTGGGTCTCAATTATACCCATTATTAGCAGGGCTTTGTGAAAATTAAGACATAAAATACTTAAAGCTTTAATGGCACATATTTAGAAGGTCCTCTTTAAATGGTATTATTCCAGGGTCTTTCCAGCTGACCTTCTTCGCCCAGAAGGACTTGGTCTTGAGCCTTTGCATATGTCCTCACTGTTGACACGGTTTCCTTTTTTACCATTTTATTTTTTTAATTAAAGTATCATTGAAATACACTCTAATGAAGGTTTCACATAAAACATTGTGGTTTCAATATTCACCCATATTATCAAGTCCTCACCTCGCCCATTGCAATCACTGTCTATCATAGTAGTAACATGCTATAGGACTCTTTGCTTTGTATCATAATTCCATCAGCCAGGTTATTCTTCTCACCTATATGTATTTTTCTTCTACCTGTAGGTTTTTCTTCAGAAAAACCATCTTTAATGTTTTTGCTCATAATAACCTTAATACCTTAATATTTAACATTATGTGATTAAGAGGTGCCTGCGACAGACTTTCATGTTTACTTTATGTAAAAACCAATGAATTTTATTGAGCACTAATCACCTCAGGCAGTATTTTTTACAGAATTACAAGTTCAACACATGCTGCCTGGATGGCAGCCCAAGAATCCTGGACCATCTTAGTCATCTGTCACCTCTTCTCCACTTGAACACAATATTTTCTCACCAACAACCCTACGAAGTCTACACACATTGACTGAAGAGTACCCTGGAAAATACAAAAATGAGAGTGTATGCCCCTGTGAGGTCACCAACAGTGCTAAGCAGTAAAGAAAGTAGAGAGTGACAGAAAGTTTGTATTGAATTCAAAGACTTTCAGCAGCAATTTATACAATTTCAGACAACTGAGAATTTTAAGCAAAGTACTTTAAGCCAAGATACAATTTCATGACATATCACTAATGTGGATAAAATAGTTGCTAAAAAGCTGTTAAAAGCTATAAATTTTGTATAATTTTTGAAGATAGAGTATTGATGACATACTATTATTCTAAAATCTTATCCTTTGTTATATCAGGAAAACCACACTCTATAGTTGGGCTAGTCTTTAATGAAAGCAGCAAGGAATGAGGATTACAAAACAAAAGGATTATGAACATAGGTTTTGAAAAAAATTTAATATAGCTTTAGATTATCTCTTAGATTATAAAATTTTTACTTATTCTGACAGCTGAAAATTATGAAACCTGTTAGTTGTGTTTTCAATTACTAGAATAATTTAGTTGACTTACTATTGCAGATAGTGTTAATATAATGAATATGGAACATCAATTTATCTACAGACGTTCCTCACTCCAAGGATGTGTCGGTGTGTGTGCATGCGCATGTGTAATCTATTACACAAAGAAAAATGTCAGATAAATCACGACATATATAAACCAATTCAAGAGAAAACAGAAAAATGCATTATCCATCAAGCTTCTCAATGCTAATACTTAGAAATAACCTATAGAATCTCTGTTGGTAGGAGGGAATTATGTACAGCAGTTAACAACAACGGGCTTTGCACAGTAATCAAGAAAATTTGGTACTGGCACAAGAACAGACCCACAGACCAATGCAATAGAGTCCAGATATATATGGCCAATTAATATATGATAAAGGAGCCATGGATATACAATGGGGAAATGACAGCCTCTTCAACAACTGGTGTTGGCAAAACTGGAGAGCTATAATGTAAGAGAATGAAACTGGATTACTGTCTAACTCCATACACAAAAGTAAACTTGAAATGGATCAAAGACCTGAATGTAAGTCATGAAACCATAGAACTCTTAGAAGAAAACATAGGCAAAAATCTCCTGAATATAAACACGAGCAACTTTTTCCTGAACACATCTCCTTGGAAACAAAAGCAAAAATGAACACATGGGACTACATCAAGCTAAAAAGTTCTGTACAGCAAAGGACACATTCAGCAAAACAAAAAGGCATCTTATAGTATGGGAGAATATATTCGTAAACAACATATCCGATAAGGAGTTAACATCCAAAATATATAAAGAACTCACACGCCTCAACACCCAAAAAGCAAATAACCCGATTAAAAAATAGGCAGAGGATCTGAAAAGACACTTCTACAAAGAAGAAATTCATATGGCCAACAGGCACAAGAAAAGATGCTCCACATCACTAATCACCAGGGAAATGCAAATTAAAACCACAATGAGATATCATCTCACCAGTAAGGATGGCCACCAACCAAAAGACAAGAAACCACAAATGCTGGCCAGGATGCAGAGAAAGGGGAACCCTACACTATTGGTGGGAATGTAAATTAGTTCAACCATTGTGGAAAGCAATATGGAGGTTCCTTAAAAAACTAAAATTAGAAATATCATTTGACCCAGGAATTGCACTCCTAGGAATTTACCCTAAGAAAACAAGATCCCTGATTCAAAAAGACATATGCACCCCTATGTTTATCGCAGCACTGTTTACAATAGCCAACAAATGGAAACAACCTAAGTGTCCATCAGTAGATGAATGAATAAAGAAGATGTGGTACATATACACAATGGAATACTATTCAGCCATAAGAAGAAAACAAATCCTACTGTTTGCAACAACATGGATGGAGCTAGAGGGTATTATGCTCAGTGAAATAAGCCAGGCAGGCAGTAACAAATGATTTCAACTCATTTGTGGAGTATAACAACAAAGCAAACACTGAAGGAACAAAACAGCAGAAGACTCACACACCAGGAGGGGCCTAGCGGTTACCAAAGGGTGGGGGTGGGAAGGGTGGGTGGGGAGGAAGAGAGAAGGGGGTTAAGGGGTATTATGATCAGCACACATAACGTAGGGGGAGCACGGGGAAGGCAGTATAGCACAGAGAAGACAAGTAGTGACTGTATAGCATTTTACTACGCTGAGGGACAGTGACTGTAATGGGGTATGTGGGGGGGACTTGATAATATGGGTGAATGTAGAATCTTAATGTTGCTCATGTGAAACCTTCATAAGATTGTATATCAATGATATCTTAATTAAAAAAAAAGAAAACGAACAATGGGCTTTGGAGTCAGAGAGAACTAGACTTGATTGAGTCTGTGACTTTTTGCTATGGCCTTGGGCAAGCTACCGAATATCCCTGCACTTCAGTTGTCATCTCCAACGACCTCATGGGGTTGCTGTAGCAAGCACAAAACAAGATAATGCATGTAAAACCAGAGTGCTTAGCCCATGGAGAAAGCTGAGTAGTCATCTAATAATATTATGGTGACTATTTATTATAGTTGTCCAAGATACATATATGATGTATTATTTTATTATTGTACTTTCTCTATTTATCCAGCATGACTGAATGCTTAAATCTTTTCTTTAGCACTAGAAAAAATTGGGTCCTAATAATGGAAGCTCTTCTTATTTCATCCATTTTACAAACATAAATGATCAATGACTATGAACGAAAATTCATATTTTAAGGATTTTCTTTATATTTATGGCAAAGATTATCAATACTTTTACATGAAAGAGCATCTGTATACATGTTTATTAAACTATTTAACAACGCTGATACACAATACATAAATGTTTCTGAAACCTCAAAGTTCTTTGATAACTACAGTATTGTTTTCAAATAAGCATGGTAGAACCTTAGATATTACATCATTTAGGTTATGTTTTAAAGAGATAAACCTCTGAGAGGTTACTCCGACGTAATTGTCAGTTAACCACTGTAACCATGCAGGATTCCTAGTAGATGTTTCAGCATAGAGATGGTTCCTCCACTGCCTGGGCACCCTCTGTGACAGCTTTGACACATTTGGCCATTGTCTGTGAGGCTCTGCTAATTGAATCTGAAAGATATTAATAAAATATGCATTTTGATAATACAATTTTTTGAAAAGCACGTAGTAAAACCTTGTTGTACATATTCAAGAAAACAAAAACAGACTGAAACTCTATGCAACTATATGTAAATTGTGCGAGTACAACCAACATATTTAGAAGATAAGGTCCTTGTTAGCTAAATACTTTTAGTAGTACTACTGGGAATCATTAAATAACTATATATAGCCATGCAATATGATAGTATGCAACAATTAGAAATATTAAAGATGTAAGGAAAAAAATGTACATAGTGTTATTGAAAAATTGATTACAAAACAGTATGTACTAAAACCCACTGAATTGTATACTTTATGGGTGAATTTTATGGTACGTGAAATTATTTTAATAAAGCTGGCAGCCCCCTCTTTCCATTAATAATTAATCAACATTTTTGGTTTAAATGAAAAAGTATGTATTTATATCCTTGGATGGTTGCCCAAAATGTTAAAAAAAAAATAAATGTAGTTATTTCTAGGTAGTGGAATCAGCAATTTTTCCTTGCTCTTTTGGGCTTAGGTATGTATTTCACAATGAATATAACTTTTATAACATAACTAAAAAAACCTCTTAAAAATAATCTTAGATACAAACTGTAGCAAAAATTGAAAAATATACTACTACCTGCTTTTAGATAGAAAACTATTTTAAATAACCTATCAACTACCACATAATCTATATGTTATACCAAGTGTTAAAGATATGCAATAAACAAATTCCAGTAAATCTACATTTCTTAAAAACATCCCTAACAATGTACATCAGAAGCACTGTTTAACATGTTTCACACTTAAGTGTTTTGATTCTTCTATACTGTAATTCTCAGGAAAACTCACGGTTGTTTGTCACTTAGAATAAAATTCTCCCTAAATTGCTATACAGCAGTGATTTCACATATAATAATAAAATTTTATATTTAAAACCTGTTAAGTATTCTTGGGTTTTCAAACTCTGCTTAGTGTCAGAATCAAAAAAAAAATTGAGTAAAGCCAGAAAATACGAATTATATTAGTTCTGATGTTTTGAAATCTTCAAATATTCAAAATATCCAATACTACCACTAACAGGTTGGAATCATAATGCTAAATTAAGTGATCTTATGCTCTCCCACCTTTCATATTTGGCAGTCATGTCGACAATTGCATACCTGTCATGTAGAAGTCTTTAATGGTTAGCTGAGGTGGAACAAGTGGATCAGCAAGAAGTTGCTGATTCACAAGCTGCAAAAAAAAGGAGTTAAAGATCAAAAATAGTATTGAGAACTAGTACTGGTACTCCAGAGGATATAGTATTGTGAAACTGCATACAGGCAAGTTTTTACCTTGGAGAGCTCATTTGCTTGCTGGAAATAATTAGCTCCTTCGACATCATCATATCGAACAAGATTAGGAGAGACTTCTTCCAATCTGTTCCTTACTTGATCCAGAGTATCATATGGAAGAGTTATACCTGCAATCTATAAATATCAGGTACCCCAAAATTGACATAAAGCTTTAATACATAAAAATCTCAAATAACATATAATGGCAACTATGTTGAAATAATGCAGTACCAGTGAAAAAAATCTACTGGTGTCCATTAGCATACATAATAAGCAAATGGTTAAGTGGTGAACACAACTGTCAAAAATTCTAATTCATAAACAGCTATCAGTACATTAGTAATTTATCTTTATAAAATAGACATTATGAAATAAATGATTAAACAGATAATGCTCTCTATGCTCAATCTGAATGCTTCTGCTAACCTGTTATCAATCACATACAACTGTGTATTATTTTAAATCTCATGATGCTTCTTTTCACACAGTAAAAAGAGTTAAAAGAAGTGTTTTTAGGCAATAGACAAGTCAAAAATAAAACACCAATTTCAAATCCTCACTTTTTGAATGCCTTTTCCTACAGAGATTATTCACTCTGCATTTCAGACTTGCATCTTCCTTGATTTTGAAAATCATTCTGACCAGCTAATATGTCAAATACCCCATTCATAGCATCATTAATAAGAACAAATACCTCAGAGAGGGCTCTTATAATTTTCCAGTCTTCTCTTGCCAAGCCAGGAGGTGTCACTGCTACTTTAGTCTGCTGAGCTCGGCCCTCAGTATTGACATAAGTAGCAGACTTCTCTGTGTAAGCAGCGCCTGGGAGAATAACATCAGCTATAGGAGCTCCAACATCACCATGATGTCCTGTGAAAAGTCAGAAAATGACAAACCACATTTTAGTAAAAAACTGACTAGGTATCATACATGAACACTGGATATCCTTTTTAAGTCCCATTTTTAAAATTACAGAAGTGTTTTAAAAGTTAAAATGATATAGCACTGAAGTATTTGAAATAAAATACTTTGAATAAAATACCTGAATACACACTGAATACTTGAAATAAAATACCTGAAATAAAAGTCTGCCTTGTCCACAATTCAACAGCTGTGCCAAAGAAGATTACTGTTAAAAGTATCTGCTATGTCTTTTCTCAGATTACTTTTCAAATACACAAATTTGATGTATATTATACACATATATATATAATGGGCAACCACCTATATTAATCATCATGGAAATGCTCAGACGTACATTAGTGAAATTTGGTAGACTGAAGTGGCAGAGGAATGAAAAACATAGAACAAGAGTATGATGGTAATAATAATAAAAAGGGCATAAACAGAAAATTATAGAAAATAGTATACTGAAAGATTGTCACTCATTAATATTTTAACTGAACTGCTGAAAGAGAAAAGAAATCAGTTAAATGACAAAAGTTAAAGAACAATATATAAAGTTTGATCTCATTTGTGTACATGCTTGTATATGCACAGGAAAATATACAAAGCATGCATATCAAAACTGTTATCAATGATTCTCTCAATAGGACTAGGAACGGAATTTAGGTTAATGCATTTTGGTTTAACTTTTATCAAACTAAAAATATAAAATATTATATAATGCTTTTAAGTGTCATGGCAATAAAAAGCCTATTATAAATTCCTGGTTTTATGTGTAAAATGAAGTGGAATCTTATATAATGCTTTTCTCCACAAAACATCCAGGAGTACTCTGGACTCTATTTATTCCAGGGAAACTTGATTACATTTATGAGTGAGAGTTCAAGAAAATGAATCAAACACAGAAAGGCCAAAGGAGTACCATAAAATATATAAAACTCATAAATGTCCTTTAACACAGGATTCATGAGTTTTTTTAACTTTTCACACTTTTATTTATTATAAAAGGACCTTCCCCCTGATTATATAATAATGTTAAATATTCTTTGATAAGCTGAATTTTAATGTTACATAATATTCATTGTATAAAAAGGTATAATACAACCATTTCTGTTACTGGGGGCATTTAGGTTTCTTCTAGTTCTTAATATTAAATCATATCAGGTAATAATTCTTGATATTAATATCAACTATGTAACTAATAAAACCTATGATTTGGTTTAAAGAAATAATTGAGGTATGATATAGGAAATTCCTGAATGGAAAATATTCAAGCCACTCAACATATTGCCATATAGTTTCTTTTCTACAAAATGTACTATTCTCTTCTGTTTCTGGTGTCACGGGGCTAACTTACCTTGATAAATAATGAAACAACCCTTTGGCAAATCCTGTCGAGTGACACAACCTCCATCTGCTCCCAGGAGAAAAAGCACTTTGGGAGGGTTCTTACGAATTGCTTCCACCCCAGGTTTATATCCAAGGTCCAAAGCAGCTACTTGGCTTGCAATCCTGTAAAACAATTATCAATTTTTAGCATACCTACAGTGTTCTCATTATAAAAAAATTAAATGTGACTCTTATAATGATACCTAGTCTCTTTTCCATTCAGTGCTGTCCAACACCTTTTTATCCATTTAAAATAGATGTCAAAACCAGAAACAGCACTTACTGTTTTAAGAATGGCAAACAAAGAAAGAAGATGCTAGAACAACACTGTGTCTCTTCATGAGGTAATATTTAATGGAAGAATTCTGGAAACTTTATGCCAACTGCAATCGTCTTATATCGCTTCTTTTTCAAAACAGTAAAACAAAACACATGCTAAGCCAAGCACAGTCATTAGACAAAAAGCAGATGATTCTAAAAACTAAAAGGGAGAAATTAAGATACCCATAAACTGTAATTCACAAAAAACTGTAATTAGTACATTGGTGTATGTCCTTATGAAATTTTTTCTGTGCACACATATTACTCTTAAAAGCAGAAAATAATTTTTTAAAGAAATTTCTAGAGTAACTATACTTTCAACAATTGTAAATCTTTGATATAGTTTACTATTACTAAATTTCTTTCTAGAAATAGTAGTCATTCTGAGGACCTACTGTGTATAGAGCTAATTAGTCTTTACTTATTTGTTAATACAGAAAGGGTCAGGTCAAACTAACTCTCACTAGGTGCTACTGCTGTGTCAAACCTTCTGACCAGACATCACAAGATTAAATACCTAGAAAAAATTTAACAAAAGAAATGCAAGATTCATATAATGAAAACTATAAAGCAATTTCTGAAAGAAATTAAAGACCTTAATAAATGGCTAAGACATCCCGTGTTCACAGATTGAAAGACTTAATACTGTGAAGATGGCAATACTCCCAAATCGATCTATAGATTCAATGCAATCCCTACCAAAACTCACAGCTAAGTTCTTTGCAGAAACACACAAACTGATCCTAAAATTCATATGTAATGCAAAGGACCCTGAATAGCCAAACATCCTAAAAATTAAAGTCGAAGACTCATACTTCCCAATCTCAAAACTTAGCTCCTCACCCCACATACAATATTTTGTTCTTAATTTCTAAGTCTTGAGGTTTCTCTCTCAAAACTGAGCAGATACACTAACTTATATACCTCATCTTGGAAAACAAACTAAGTATGCCTAAGTTTGCCTTTGTGAAAATAATCAGTGAACAAAAAAGACTACAGGGCTAATTAAAAGATTCTCCAAGAATTAGAAAATATTCTTTACTCTGAAACAGACTTACTGTAAGAAATAAAGAAAAAATTGAAAAATATGTTTCATGTTCTCAATAAGCATTAAAAGGTTTGTCCTAATACACTACAGTGAACTTTCAAAAAAAATCTTGTAAGAATGAAATGAAATTAAAAAACAAGGTTAGTAAATTAAAAAATTACAACAGTGTTAGTGCTCTCCACAATGAAAACTCATAAAATGATAGAACATAGTTTAAGAAATTTTCTCCAAAGATAGAGAAAAAGTAAATTAGAAAAATTATGAGAAAAAAAATAAGAACCTTAAGGCCAACCAATGCATAACAAACAGAAGCTTCTGTAGGACAGCAAATAACGGAAGAATAAACCAGTAACTTTCTCTGAACTTAAAATAAATAAATAAATAAATTTCGTTTGAAAATGTAGAGTATCTATGACAGTCCCAGGCAAAGGTAACGACAAGGGAGTGTCATCCAGTTATATTCTGGCAGGACTTTTTAACATCAAAAATAAGGAACCCTAAGGGCGGGTAGGCAGTCAGACACACACAAGATATATAAAATCATCATCAGAGTTATTGTTAGAGACAAAATTCAGGTTAGATTTTAAATTTAATCTTCTCTAAAATATTAAGTGAAAAAAATACTGAGTATTAAAGCAAAAAAGATTGTGATCTTTGTACTTAGTCAAGTGGATATTTGTTAGAAGGGACCAGAAATACACTGTTAGATATTCAGGTACATGAAAAAAAAAAAAGTTACTCACTTAGGTACTCATTTAGAAGGAAAAAAAGAAAAAAAACGGAAAATAAAAAACTGAATAAAAACGTGGACACAAAAGTGAATTAAAATTGTGGGTGAAAGGATCTAGAGGTGATCAATGGAAATAATCTCTATTAAAAAATACAGTTTTAAAAAATGTTTACATGATGGTCTACAATGCCAAATTAAACCAAAAAAGGGGAAACATTTAAGAATGTACTTGAACACTTTAAGATTTAAAATATTTGCATATCATACTTCAAAAAGTGTGTAGCCTCAATCGTTTTTCAAGAATTTGTAAAATAATACTGAAGGTAGAAAGGATTATGTGAAATAGGAAAGCTTATTCACCAAGGTAAAATGTACAACCTTTCTAAAACAAGTTGGAAATATGCATTGAGAACTTCAGAAATGTCTATCCCATTTGCCTCAACAGTTCTACTTTTAGAAATCTGTAAGGAGACAATCTAAAGGTCATAGGTATCTGAATATCACTGCATTATTTATAAGTAATGACTAATATCAATTTACATGTCAACAAGAAGGAAATGGCTAAGAAATTATATTTATGATATTAAATAGCCATTAAGATTTATATTATAAAGAATTTCTAATCACAGGAGGAAAATACTATTTGGTAATGAAAATCAATCAAAAAACAAAATTATATACACAATATTTCAACTATATGACTAAAAAAATATTCACATAGGGAGAAAAAAGACCAGAAGAAAGGATGCCAAAATAGCAACAGTAATTATCTGCAGATTGTGGACTAAGGATAATTCCCATTTTCACACATTTTCTTCCCTTTCCAACTCTTCTAAAATAAATTTGCATTATTAACATAGAAAAAACTTTACTTCAGATGAGTTTTTATGGTAGCTTACATTTTTATCACTTAAAGTGAGAGGACTTCTTGCAATTTTTGAACAAAGGTACACTAATATAATAGTTTTTCAAGATTCAGCCCTTAATGCTATTTTGGAAATTTTTAGTATCATTTATTATCTTGGGTTCTTCTCACACAAAAAACAAAGGTTTCTATTTGCATCTGCTGAGATGTTGCTAAATATTAAGTTTATAAATCTAAATGTGACAGTGTAACAGGAATGCAAACATAAAATTACTTGAATTTTATTGTATATAAATGATTATTCAACATACCTATGAAGGATATTCATAACTTTCCAATCACCAGTAACACCACTACTTGCCCGAATCTTTTGAGCAATGTTGGAAACAGCTGCGAGAACTGCTGCCCCATCATTTCTTTGGAGTGCAGAACTGCCTAAAACGACCATTGGTTTTTTAGCTGCCTTTAGGACCTATTTTTTAAAAAAAGAACTTTAATTTAAAAAAATCATTAAAAGTAAACTAAACCTAATCAAATTAGCATCTATAAAATGTCCTAAGTTTTAGTTCTAAAAAGAATGTCAGTGATTTGCTTGTCAAAAGACATACATCCAACCAGATTTAATATAAAACATCTTGCCACCGCTACTGTGAAATGGCTAAATGATAATCAGATAAAACACATTTTCTAAAAGTAAACACTGAAAATGAAAACCCTTCCCAAATATCCTTGGTCAGAATGACTATGGGTCGGTCTCACAAAAACTGGAGAATGTCCTTGGGAGACTCAGTTTGTACTGTACACAGGAAACCACACTGAAGTACCATGTCTGCTGTCTTCTGTCTAGTCACCATGCCTACAGAAGGAGGAGGCAGGGAAAAGCAATGATTGCTAGATCACAACGTAGAATACCTGAAACTTTAAGGGCTTTGCTTTAAACCATAGTAACTTCCTAAATAACAAAAACTGAGTCATTCAGTTGAGTGCATCGCAAAAGCAAAGGAAATTGCAGATGTGGTGGAGGACATAAAGTGAAGTTGCAGACAACAGCTCATTGTCCTGCCCACTCTCTGTACCATTCTTCAATAGATAGCTGGCTCAAATCAAAGAATCAGCATGAGAATGATACCTGGATACTACAAAGCACAGAATATTCATCACAAGAAACATTTCCCAAGGAAATGTTAAGAGTTCAGAGAAAGTTTTCAAAATACTCAAAGGAAATGAGAAACACCCACTTTCTCACGTAAAAAAAGACCTCAAAGGCTACACAATGGAGTATTATACAGTAGGAGACTTTCAACACAGAACTCAGGGAAGAACCAGAAGAGAAATAAATTAAAAATGAATACCATTCCAGAAACAAAAAAACAAAATAAAACATAACTTAAATACAAGGAAAAGAAAGATAGGCTATAGGAAATTACACAAAACGAACTGAAAAGGAACAACAGAACAAAGGAAAACATGACAGAAAAGATAGAAAAGGAGATCCTTTATCTGCATTGCTAAGAGATCTAAATGAAGAGAACAGAGCTAGTAATATGGATGACACAGCCTTCTCCACAGTAACAAAAAGCAGTGTCTGTAAAGTTCAGAGAGGAAAACAAGTGTGAGCCAAGAACTTTACATCCTGTTCAGGCTCTCTTCAGGAATAGAATACACGTTCTCATGCAAGCAAGAACTCAAGAAATGGTGCACCTACAAGCCCCTCTTAGGAAAAATAATAAAAACTATAAAACCCAGACTACAATGAAGTGAATGTAAATAAAGAACTCAGTAATGAAAAAGTCACGTTAAAAATGTTGCTGAAATTTCTTTTAGGAACAGTAACTCTTGCAGTAAGGAAAATTTCATTTAAGTTTAAAGTTTAATTCTTTCAGTTTCTTTTCCAATAATTTCACAAAAGATTAAACTCTGGTAAATAAAAACAGCATGTATAGTATGACCTCATTTTTGTTTGTTTGCCTATCTAGTCATCCATCTTGCTCTATATATATATCAATAGAGAGATGATTTACTTTTTTCCATGTTCTTTTCCATATTGCTATAAGTTTTAACAGTAATCACATCATTATTATGAAAACAGTAACTTTAAAAAATAATACTTAAAAATCAACAAGAATAGATACATATAACTTGAAAGCACCTGGCTGAATGGATGACTACCCAAAGCAATGTCTTGAAGAATTTGGGGGGAATCTCCCAGATGGTCATATCTGTAAGTGAGATCCACTGGACTGCCTATAAGGGCCACTTTTAAGTCATTATGAAGCCAGCTGAAATAAAAACAACAAAGTTTTGAGAGCTAAATTCAAGTAAGTAGTTACTGGTCTCATCAATGCTTGGTGCTACATCTACTTATATTACAAAATGTTAAAAGCACAAAAGCACTCACAGAACACTGAACCTGTTACTAACAGATATAATCTGTGTACCCTCCGAAATAGTGTTGCAAAAATACACACCAGGTAATTCAATGAATTAGTTTACTGTGTAAGAATGCTAACTCTAGGCCAGCTATGAATTCTTATTTTAGAATAAATGACCTACAGTTTTTATTGTGCCACATTTGTACAGCAGAGTTTATTATCTCTTAATTATACATTAAGGACATTTAAATACAGTTCATCAAAATATACTACATCATTCATATTTATTCTCTGTAGCAGGGAAGTATGGATCCAGCTCCTCTAAAAATAGTTATAAATACAGTGACCATATAGTCTGGTTTGTCTGAGACAGT
The DNA here is from genome assembly GCA_032199065.1 of Smutsia gigantea. NCBI lineage: Eukaryota > Metazoa > Chordata > Mammalia > Pholidota > Manidae > Smutsia > Smutsia gigantea. The sequence continues at coordinate 145,109 of JAVSCE010001984.1, forward strand.
GCTGGTTTTACCTACTATCCTGGAGTAATTAACAACTTCCTGTTTCACTCCTCAGTGTCCCAGTATAAATGATAAATTATATTGCTGGCCTTTTGCAAGTCTCTAAGATATGAAAAGATAAGATAGTTATTCTACAACATAACTGGCCTGCACTCTTCAAAAAATGGCAGAAGAGGAGACTGAGGAGTCATGACACAATGTGTGACTCCAAACTGAATTCTGGGCAGGCAAAAAATTATTAGAAAGGAAATTAAGGGAAAATTGGTGAAACCTGAATATAAACAGTGGATTAGATAGTAATATTGTATCAAGCCCCCCATGCAGTTGAAAATATGCATATAACTTTTGACTCCCCCGAAATTTAAGTACTAATAGCCTACTGTTGACTGGAATCCTTACTGATAATAGAAACAAACAATTAACACAAATTTTGTATGTTACTGTATTTTACACTATATTCTTAAAGTAAGCTAGAGACAAGAAAATGTTTTTTCAAATTGTTGCTAATCTTCAAAAATTTTCCATATGTTTATTGAAAAAAAAAATCTGCCTGTAAGTGACCCTGCACAGCTCAAACCTATGTTGTTCAGGATCCATTGTATTTAGGGATAAAAAGGCATCTTGTCTACAGCTGATTTTCAAATGATTCAGAAATTTACATTCACACATATATAAACATAGGGAATAATACAATATAACAAAATGCTAACAGTGGTTAATCTGGGTGAACAGTACACAGAAATGAGTATATTTAAGGCTATTTCAAACACCTTAAATTATTTCAAAATAAGAAGACAAAATAAAAAGATCAGCACAGGGGGTTGGGCAGGGTGGGAGGAATGGGCCTGTTAGAAATCACCCTCTCATTATCTCTTGGATTCTTATTCCCACCATTAGGAATGAGCTAAAGTAGTCATCTTTCATACATAAAACAGAAAATTATTATATAAATACTTCTAAAACCCTGTATCATGACTAACCTCTTTCGAATCCTAGCATTAAATAGTGGTGCCTCAAAACGTGGATTTGTACCAACCAAAAGGACAACATCTGCCTCTTCCACACCAGCAATTGTAGTATTTAGAAGATAATTGGAACGCAAATCTGTGCTGGAAATACAAAATAAATGATGCAAGTTTCCTTTAAAACTTAATACACAATAATCCACAGACAATTCTCATGTCAACAAACTCATGATAATCCCCAAAAATTCTTATTACAGATTCCCAAATTACATTAAAGTTTCAGACATTTATTAATAACTGTATTTTCTAATAGCTCCTGGTTTGACTTTGGTCTATATGGGAAAATAAATTGGCAGCTATATGGAAAACCCAAGCTGTTACCTATTAGTCATTGATGCCATAGATGTTTTGGTTTATATCCAACTTGTAAAAAAAACAAAACAAAAAAAAGCCTACACCCTAACTTCACATTTCTCACCCAGCTCCTGATGTAGGGAAGAGCTCTTCAGTGCACAGAGTGTCAGAGTCCACTCTATTAAGCAAATCTTTGAGCACTACCAGGGCTTCTGCATCCACCAAGCCACCTGCAATTGCTGCCACATCCTTGCCTTGAAAACTCTGGAACTAAAAATGGATGAAAAGGATTACCGCCCAGAAACCTTCATTCAGCAAAAACCATCATTATTCAGAAAAATCAAGTCATTTCCATGTAAAAAAAAAAAAGCAACAAAATTTTGACTAAGAAGTTTTACCTATACCAACTATTAATTAATCTGTAATGAGAAGCAGAGACACCGTGGGGCCAGGAATAGTAACACCAGCTTGGAGGGTAATCATTTGTTTAGGAACAAAAGGGTCTCAAAATGAGGTGTGGAGGGCTGAGAACTGTAGAGCTATAGTTAAATACAACCTCTTCTGAAGTATCTGCCATTCCCTCAAGCCTTTTATGCATGCTGCCTTTCTCTGACCAGAAAGCCATTCTCTCCATTTTTGCTTTGGCAAGCTTGTATTCATCCTCACACTTTGCCAAAGGAAGTCACCTTACCTAGGAAAGCATCCTTGATATGCTAGCCCTGGTTAGGCACCTCTCTTAAGAGCTCTCCCATATATCATTTTCTGCGCAACTACACATAGCAGCATACAATAATAATTGACTAATTATGCATCTTTCAACAAGATTGTGGGAAGTAGGGACAATGGATCTTTAGGGTCTTTATGTCCCTACAAGCAGCATGACACCTGGTATATAGTTCTCAATAAACATCTGGTAAACGAAGGTAATCTTGGTAAGAGGAAAGAGGTAAAGAGACACACATCCCCTTCTAACTACAAAGTTATCCCTTGAAATCAGAAATCACTATTTAGTCTATATTTCAATTTTTTACCATTTCAGCTACACGAGAGAGTGCATCCTCCCAGGAGGTATAGGTTAAAAGCCCCTTTTCATTTCTGACCATTGGCTCGGTAAGTCTTTGACGTTTTAGCCCATCATAGGCAAATCTAGAAAACAGAAATTACACAATTTGTGGAATCTTGCTAAAAAAGGGAAGCTATAATTTTCAATATGAAATCTAAAATAAATTTTATTTAAATACAGTATTAAAGCACCAAGTATATTAATAAACACCTGGACAGAAATAACTACTTCAGGGTTTTTTGGATATGAACTAATAAATATTTTATGAACATCACTTAAAACTAAAACACCATTTAAAACATCTGAATTCTTAAAATCTATTTTCAGCTACCTGAATAATCTTAAAATTAAAAAACAAACAAAAATCTGACAGCTGAAAAAGCCAAATCATTTTTATTTATAAAACTTAAGTATCTCTAGATATTTTAATAAAAGTATGTTGTGCAAACTCTAACTTATATTTAGCTTTTTTCCTCCGGTGAACAAACCGAAACAGATTAAATATCTTAATATAGTTCATTTTCTCCATCTGGGAGGAAAGAAAATATTTCTCAAAGTTAATATGAAAGCCAGTGATATCCATAGGACTACTGATGTCAGTTTTGTCCAATTCTCTATATAAATGGTCCAAACCTTAATAGTCTATATTCATTAATTTGAAAATATAAAAGTTCTTTAAAATGAAAATTACTATAAAATTTCCTTTAAATATGGCAAAAGTTAAGGAAAAAATACAACATATACCTGGTTTTATCAGAGATCCATTCTTCATTGATATCCTCATGCATTCTTGGCAAAATCCTCATCACCTCTCCAGTTCTTGTGCTTACCACAATATTACTTCCAACTGCATCCATTACATCAATGGATTCTGTCTTTCTGAGAAAATAAACACATGTATGTACTATGTTGATTCTGACAATAAAGACAAAGTTTCTGTTTCCTAGTTTAACAAAAACAAAAATTTTTTTTTAATTATTTTCCTTTCTCGCTCAATTCTAAAAATAACTCAGAGGAATTGCAATAAAAAAAGTTACCTCATATTTTAACACATCACATAAATTCCTAATGCAAAAATGAAGTCTTTGTCTTTTAAAAGGCAACTGAAAGGGTTCCAAATGGCCAAATCTGGGAAAATTTGATTATCAAAATAAATTTTAAGAAGAGCGAGATTTCTGGGTATGCCTGATTAAGGAACTTGACAAATCTTCTTCCCTCCAAAAACCAACAATAAAGTTACACAAAATTAACAAAACAACCAGTTCAGCACTTTGGAAATCTACCAAAGGCAGACAGCAACATGTGTGCAGAAAAACCGAATTTCCAGTGGAAAGTGGAAATCAGTGGTGTTCTGGCTTGGAACTGTTCTTACCCCTTTCTCACCACCTTGAATTGGAGGTTCTGTCAGGGTAAGGAAAGCTGTGAAGATGGGGGGTTCTTCCCTGCAGAGTTTTGTGGAAGTGGTATCTTGGGATATTGTTGTGCTAAAGAGAGCCAAGGGTCTACAAGCCTGAGGCTGCAGTCATCGTTAGGACAAGTACTCATGGTGGAGATTGTGCATTACATGCAGCTGTGACCAGAGAGGGCCTAAGCTATTCACACAGTCCTGGACAACACTGACTCAAAGGGACTAGTATAAAGTACATGCTGAGCACACTTGAAAACAGTCTGAACTTTGAATTTGCTCCTCTATTCCACACAAAGACCCACTGGCGGAGGATGGAAGCTTTATCGGCTCAAGGTATTTGAGCACAATCATTATCTGACTATTAAGCTATGCAGACATGGGCAATTCCTATGACATCTTGTTTAGAAATAAAAACAAGAAAATTAAAATATGTTCAAATAACTAAGAAAACCATGTTTAAAGAATTAAAGGGTGGCAGAGAAGACAAGTACTGATTCTACAGCATCTTACTATGCTGACAAAGACAGTGACTATAATGGGGTATGTGGTGGGGACTTGATAATGGGGAGAATCTAGTAACCACAATATTGTTCATGTAAGTGTATATTAATGTTACCAAAAGAAAAAAAAGAATTAAAGGGTGGTATGACAACCATGACTGAACAAGTAGAGATTCTCAGGAAGGATACAGAAAGTATAAAAAAGAACCAAACAGAAATCAGGAGTTCAAAAATACAGTAACTTAATAAAAAGTTCACTAAAGGGGCTCAACAGCAGATTTCAGATGGCAGAAGAAAGAATTAACCTGATGATAATTCAATAGAAATTATCCAACATGAGGAACAAAGAGAACCAAAGATTTAAGAAGAATGAAGTGTCTCTGAGACCTATGGGACAATATCAAGTGTAGCAACCTGTGTATCACGGGAGTCTCAAAGGAGAGGAGAAAGTAACTTTCTGCTTAAACAGTTATGTACTGTTTCACCCTTCCCCACCCCCCAATCCTTTTGAATACCTAAATATGTTGTTTAAAACCTCAAATTTTAAGACACTACCTTACACTTTGGTGGGAGTTTAAAATTGGAGGCCAATTGGTATGTTCCTAGAACCTTAACAATACTCAAATTTGTTGCAACTACCTATGTCATTTCTTGGCTTAGAAGAATCAGAAATATACAACAATATTTATCATAGATTTGTAATTACAAAGAAGTAGAAACAAACTAAATGTTTAATAGTAGGAACTGGTTAAATAAAGTATGATATATCCACATGGTTGAAAACTTAATGAGAGGAGATCATAAATTTTTAAAATCAAGACAGTTTTACTCCTTGGAAGAACAAATAAGTATAACAGTTTTGTGGTTAAATACTCTGGAATTAATTTCTAAGAAAGCTACAATTAATTTTGTACAAGCTCATATCCTATTTTTCAATCTAACTACTTATCTTCCATTAAAAAGGTTTTACTTAAAGCAAACAAATATAACCCTAACACAAATTAGAATAATTACAACTCAGGAAAAAGAAGAATCTGAAATTTTTGTGAACAGTAGCAAATAAAAGGATGAAAGACAAACTGTCAAGAAATACCACAATGAATACCTTGTTTCCCAGGGCCGGGCAGTAAAGGCATAGGGCTTAGAGGTTAGGGCACCTACAGGGCAGATATCAATGATATTTCCAGACAGTTCAGACATGAACATCTTTTCAATGTATGTACCAACTTGCATATCATTTCCTCTGCCTGTTGTACCCAAATCATCTACTCCTGCAATCTCACTTGCAAACCTGTAAGATAAAAATGTACCACCAAATGGTTAAATACATCGAAATTACCTCCTTTCCATTTCATGTTCACAAATGAGATAGTTATTTTCAAAACACTAAAAAGACAAGTATGTTTTCAATGGTGAGTACAGTCCCTGAATAAAAAATAATTCAATGTTTGCATGTAATTTAATTGAAGTATATAACACAGAGACATAAAATTGCACAAATCATATATGTAATATCTAGCTTAGCTAGATACAGATCTTGACATTTATAACCAATGGATTGATATTAAATGAAAGTGAACAACTTTATTGGCTTATGCAAAAATTGTTAACAACATTCCTCTTCTCCCACCAAAAAAAGTTGCCTTCCTTTCCAGTGTTATTATTTTACCAAATTTTGTGAATACTAAGTATACAAATGATATTCCAGAAGAGAGAGGGAAAAAAAATTACCTGATGCAGCGAGTACACTGTATACATCTAGTCATAATGGTCTTTACCAAGGGTCCAATATTCTTATCCTCCACAGCACGTTTCCCTTCTAAAAATCGGCTCCTATCACTTCCAAACATCATGGACTGGTCCTTAAATAGATTATGAGAGAGGTAATCTAATGCTGCTAATGAAATTAAAACTTGAGACAACCAAAACGATTTATGAAATTAGACCACAAACCTGCAGATCACATTCACCTCCCTGGTCACAAATAGGACAGTCCAGTGGGTGATTTGCTAATAAGAATTCCATCACACCTTCTCTGTATAAAAATTGTAATATATATAAATTGCTGGCACTCAAAAACGGTTTATGTATAGGCTATTTAATAATCTTTAGAGATGTGTGCTCCCATATTAAATTTTACATTTATTATCAGAAATGCCAACATAACTATCATACAAGTAGTATTAAACACACAATTTAAAAATGTTTACAGGAGTCTAGAATTTAATATCATTAGAGAACCTAGAAAAGTATTACTTTTAAAACAATTAGCAAAAGTTGCTGAATGGTCGGTCCTCAGAAAACATTCACATTAATTTAAAACAAAAGCAAAAACAGTCAGTGCCAGTATGTTGCAGTAATATATTGCTGCAATAATCTCAGTTCAACAAGCCCCAGATTCACTGTTCATTACAAACTGAACTTATTACTAAACACAGTTACTAAATAAGGGATTTTAATACTGATACCATGCTCAGCTCAAAACAATAAACATCTGACCTCACCTCCTCTAGTATGTACTCACTTCCACTGCTCCTAGAAGCCAATTTCTTCAGAGTCTGATACTGAATTTCTCATGTGTGGGAAGGTCTGAATACTGAAATGAGCAATTTTCTACTCTAAGAAAAGTTACTATGTGAATAACAATAACGTACCTGGCTTTCTTAGATTTCTCTGAGTTTGTCAGGATATTCCAGCCTTTCATTACAGGCATGGCACAAGCAGCTACAACCTGGAATTTCAATGGAAAAATCTGTATTTGTATTTATTTGTAATTTTAAGTAACCCAATATATAGAAACGTTATACATAAAAAAATAAAATAAAAACATTACACATTTGAAAATATGCACAAAACAGTGCTTTTGAAGACTGAATATTTTAGTTTTCATATTCATGATATGATGATCTGGCACTTTATATTTCTCTTAGACACAAGGAAGAGATCCTACTTCTTAATTTTTTTTGTAATAATCAATGTAATTTCCTTATAAGAGGCTCTGAAATAGAACATTAATACAGGCACATCTTGATTTATTGTATTTCATTTTACTAAAAAATTGTACATACTTGCAGATACTGTTTTTTTTCTTTTGCTTTACAAATTAAAGGTTTGTGGCAACTGTGTGTCAAGCTAGTCTACTGGTGCTATTTTTCCAACAGCACTTGTTCACTTCATGTCTCTGTGTCATATTTTTATAGTTCTTGCAATTATCTCAAACTTTTACCTTACTATTATTACATTTGGTATGGTTATCTGTCATCAGTGACCTTGGATGTCACTCTTGTGATTCTTCTGGGGCAAAATGAACTGTGCCCCATAAACAGTGAACGTAATTGATAAATGTTGTGCCTGCCCTGAGTGTGCTCCGCTGACCAGTTGTTCCCCTCCCCCCATCTCCTCAGGCCTCCCTATGCCCTGAGACAGAACAACAATAAAATTAGGCCAATTAAAAACCTTAGAATTACCTTTAGGTGGTCAAGTGAAAAGAAGTGTTGCACATCTCTCCCTTTAATCAAAAGCTAGAAATGATTAAGGTTAGTGGGGAAGGCATGTCTAAAGCTGAGACAGGCTGAAACCTAGTCCTCTTGAGCCAGTAGCCAAGTTGTGGATGCAAAGGAAAACTTCTTCAAGGAAATTAGAAGTGCTATTCCAAAGAATACACTAATGATGACAATGCAAAAGAGCCTTATTGCTAAGATGGAGAAAGAATTAGCTATCTGGATAGAAGTTCAAACCAGCCACACATTCCCTTAAACTAAGCCATTCCCTTAATCTAGAGCAGGACCCTACCTCTCTTCAATTCTATGGAGACTCAGAGAGGTGAGGAAGCTGTAGAAGAAAAGTTAGAAGTTAGTATAGGTTGGTTCATGAGGTTTAAGGAAAGAAGCCATAACATTAAAGTACAAGATGAGGTAGCAAGTGCTGATGTAGAAGCTGTAGCAAGTTATCTAAAAATTCTAGCTAAGATAATTCACAAAGGTGGTTACATTAAACATAAGATTTTCTATGTAGACAAAACAGTCTTATACTGGAAGAAGATGCCATCTAGGACTTTGACAGCTAGAGAGGGTTAAGTCAAAGCTTCAGAGGACAGGCTGACTCTCCTGTTAGGGGCTAATGAAAATGGTGACTTTCAGTTGAAGCTAGTCCTCACTGACCATTCTGAAAATCATAAGGCCCTTACCAACAGCATTCTTCAATGAACTAGAGCAAATAGTTCTAAAATTCATATGGAACCACAAAACATCCCGAATAGCCAAAGCAATCCTGAGAAGGAAGAATAAAGCGGGGAGGGGGGAGGCGGGGGCAGGGAACGGGGAGTGGGCGGATTATACTCCCCAACTTCAAGCTCTACTACAAAGCCACAGTAATCAAGACAATTTGGTACTGGCACAAGAACAAACCGATACACCAATGGAACAGACTAGAGAGCCCAGATATAAACCCAAGCATATATGGTCAATTAATATACGAGAAAGGAGCCATGGATATACAATGGGGAAATGACAGCCTCTTCAACAATTGGTGCTGGCAAAACTGGACAGCTACATGCAAGAGAATGAAACTGGATTCTTGTCTAACCCCATACACAAAAGTAAACTCAAAATGAATCAAAGACCCAAATGTAAGTCATGAAACCATAAAACTCTTAGAAGAAAACATAGGCAAAAATCTCTTAAATATAAACACGAGCAACTTTTTCCTTAACGCACCTCCTCGAGCAAGGGAAACAAAATAAAAAATGAACAAATGGGACTATATCATACTAAAAAGCTTCTGTACAGCAAAAGACACCATCAGCAGAACAAAAAGACATCCTACAGTATGGGAGAATATATTTGTAAATGACATATCTGACAAGGGGTTAACATCCAAAATATATAAGGAACTCACAAACCTTAACACCCAAAAAGCAAATAAGCAAATAAAAAATGGGCAGAGGAGATGAACAGACAATTCTCCAAAGAAGAAATTCAGATGGCCAACAGATACATGAAAAGATGCTCCACATTGGTAATTATCAGAGAAGTGAAAATTAAAACCACATTCCTCAAAAATCTCAAAATAGAAATACCATTTGACCGAGGAATTCCACTCCTAGGAATTTACCCTAAGAATGCAGGAGCCCAGTTTCAAAAGGACATAAGCACCCCTATGTTTATCGCAGCACTATTTACAATAGCCAACAAATGGAAGCAACCTAAGTGTCCATCAGTAGATGAATGGATAAAGAAGATGTGGTACATATATGCAATGAAATATTATTCAGCCATAAGAAGAAAACAAATCCTACCATTTGCAACAACATGGATGGAGCTAGAGGGTATTATGCTCGGTGAAATAAGCCAGGCAGAGTAAGACAAGTAGCAAATGATTTCACTCTTCTGTGGAGTATAATAGCAAAGCAAAAACTGGAGGAACAAAATAGCAGCAGACTCACAGAACCCAAGAATGGACTAACAGTTGCCAAATGGAAAGGGACTGGGGGAGTGTGGGTAGGAAGGGAGAAGGTGAATAAGAGGCATTAAGATTAACACGCATAATGTAAAGGGGGGCACGGGGAAGGCAGTATAGCACAGAGAAGACAAGTAGTGACTCTATAGCATCTTACTACGCTGATGGACAGTGACTGTAATGGGGTATGTGGTGGCGACTTGATAATGGAGGGAATCTAGTAACCACAATGTTGCTCATGTGACTGTATATTAATGATACCAATAAAAAAGATCAATTAAAAAAAAATCCTAAGGCCCTTAAGAATTACACTAAATGTACTCTGCTGGTATTCTACAAATGGAAGACAAAGCCTGGATGACACCTATCTATTTAAAATATAGTTTATTGAATATTTTAAGCCCACTATTGAGACCTAATACTCAGAAAGAGTCCTTTCAAAATATTACTGCTCATTGACAATAGTCTTGGTCACCCAAGAGCTCTAATGGAGATATAGAACAAGATGAATGTTTTCATGCCTGCTAACACAACATCCATTCTCAATGGATCAAGGAGACTTTTTGACTTTGAAGTCTTATTATTGAAGAAATACATTTGGTTAAGGCTATAGCTGCCACAGATATGATTCCTCAGATGGATCTGGGCAAAATCTATAGAAAACCTTCTGTAAAGGAGTCACCATTCTAGATGATATCAAGAACTTTTGTGATTCATGGGAAGAGGTCAAAATATCAACATGAATAGGGAGTTTGGAAGAAGGTTAATTCCAACCCTCATGGAGGACTGAGGGGTTCAAGACTTCTGTGAAGGAAGTAACTGCAGATGTGGGAGTAAGAGAACTAGAATTAGATGGGGAACCTCAAGGCTCAACTGAATTGCTGCATCTCACAATAAAACTTAACGGATGAGGAGCTGCTACTTATAGATGAGCAAACAAAGGGGTTTCTTGAGATGGAGTCTGCTCCTGGTGAAGATGCTGTGATGAGTTTTGAAATGGCAACAAAGAATTTAGGATACTATGTAAACTTAGTTGATAAAGCAGTGGCAGGGTTTAAAGACTGACTCCAATTCTGAAAGAAGTTCTCCTGTGGGAAAAATGCTATCAAAGCATCGCATGCTACAAAGAAATCCTTTATGAAAGGAAGAGTCAATCCATTGTCTTATTTTAAGAAATTGTCACAGCATCCCAACCTTCAGCAACCACCACTCTGATCAACACTGAGGCAAAACCCTCCACCAGCAAAAAAACTGACTTACTGAAAGCTCAGGTGATAGCATATCTTAGCAATAAATATTTTTTAATTAAGGTATACATTGTTTTCTTAGATATAATGCTATCACACACTTAACAAACTACAGTACAGTATACATTTAATTTTTATGTGTACTTGGAAGCCAAAAAATTAATTTGACTCACTTTATTGTCATTATTTGTTTTATTGTGGTGGTCTGGAACTGAGCCCACAGTATCTCCAAGCTATGTCTGTAACTGTTTTGATTAGCAGGCACTACTAAATTAAAACTGCATTAACCAAAATGAAATTAAACTGAAAGTGAGCTTCTTCACTATAACCCTTTTTTCCAGTGAAAATGACACAGCATAAGCACTTGTAATGTGCTGCTTGGCAGCTCTGCATCTTAGCTGTATGTCATACAGCCACTTGGAAATAATGACAACTGTAAGAACTGACTTTCAGTTTCTAAATCTGTTACAATTATATCTACTTGTACTTATAAAGCCACTTTCATTGATGTATTTCCATTTTTGAATGAAGAAAATCAATCACACAAAAAATGAATTAATAGATAGAAACAGGGCTAAGTTTCTCCACTACAGTAATACTGGTTCTAAATAAAGTTTGCCACAAGATTTAAAGTTTTCTATCTTCTACAGCATGGTGTGGAATTTTAGGTGTCAAGTACCTTAGGAGCTTTCTCAATTTCAACAAGGCACATCCTGCAGTTTCCAGCAACAGACAACCTTTCATGATAACAGAATCGAGGGATCTGCATGCCAACCTTCTCACAAGCCTAGAAAAAAGTAAAAAATTTCTGCATTAGAATAAACTAATGTCATCCTTGTCTTGCCTAAAACACAGGCCAAAAAAACCCATCCCCTACCTATCTTATTAGTCCTATCTATAAAGATCTGTATCTTCTTTAATTCTTACTTCATCTACAAGAGATTTCCCTCTTTCTTTGCTCGATTCCAACCCATCTGCTCTGAAGCTGCCTCATTAAGGATCCTGAAGGTGCACATACCTTAATGTCAAAGAAACTGGATGAAGTTTCTTCAGACCATACTGAAGGCTTGACTCTGCATTTCCACTCTGAACCACTATCTACGAAGATACCCCTTCAAACTCTGTCCAAGTGGTTCCATACGTGGACTTCCTCTTTGCCTAGCTCCCATATCATCAAGTCGTCCCCCCCATCCCATTGCAATCACTCCATCAGCATAGCAAGATGCTATAGAGTCACTACTTGTCTGCTAGAATTATTAAAAATAGAAAGGTTACATGAAATGAAAAGCATCAAGCAGGCTCACAACCTTTATGGTTACCCTTTTCCCAAACTTACCTACATTAACTAATAGTTTACTTCTAATAATTTCAAATGTCTTAATGGGTATCTATTTGGAAACCAGAAGTGAAACAAAAGAACCACCATAGTTCACTAAGAAAACCAGAAAGATAAATGATAGCTCACTTTGAAATGCCAACATTTCAAATCAAACTTATTTTCATATAATTTTACTATCTATAGTTTTCTTAATGAACGTTTATCAAGGAATCTTGAAAATTTTAGAAGTATGAAGGAAATAAGTTGGTAATTAAAAAAATATCAGAACATGCACAAAAATAAAGAATTAGAATGTATGCCTACTTGGAGGACAGTAGTTCCTGGTTCCACCATGACAGACTGACCATCAACAAATACTTCAATCAAGTTGCTTGCTGCCGTGGCAGTTGTTCGAACTGACCATCAAAAATATTGAGGTGAAAAATAAATTAACAGAGTTGAATTTATTACAGCAAAGGATAATAGATTAATGATCTCTATCCTACAAGCCTAAAGTTTGTCCTCATTTTACACTATTCCCCTTTATTCCTCTAGATGCAAACTTTTAAAATACTGAATCAGGAAAAAGCTTTTTCAATCCTGAAGGCCAGACAGAATATGGCTATCTACTTTTAGTAGCAGTTTAAGTCAAAACTTTTAATACCACTGAAAATACGTTGATGGAAGATCACTTATCAAAAGCAGAACGACTGCGCCCTCCATTTTGACACTGACTGTCAGTTCCTACTACTTTCTATTCCATGATAATTTCTATAAACTGTTGAAGGTAAAGGTACATTTTGAAAATTCTATTCAACTTGGGTCATTTTTTAAATTTTCACTTAAAACCAATTATGCATTTAGGGTCTTTCGAGAAACATTCCACAGACCTATGAATTTACAAAGACAGAAGTCTAGTACCCACAAATGCAAATTAAAAAAAAAATACTCACCACATCCTTTAGGAGACTTAGAAAGGCCTACTAAGGCCCTTCTTACAGGTATCCTTAACATATTGCTAAGAATAAAACACAGAAGCGTTATTATTGTAGGGGGAAAAAACCTTAATTACAAACTTTTTGGTAGTATTTTACAGTTTTAAAGCACTTCACATGCACCATTTCACTGAACATTCGCAAGTCCTGGTATTGTCCCTCACATTCTAAAGATGAGAATAGTCAGTCTCAGAGAGATTAACTGACTTGTACAATGTCAAGGGCCTCAGAAGGAGAAGCTAGTGTATAAAATTTGGGCCTTCTAGTTCTATGTGAAGGGCAGTTCTGTTGTTGTCTTTAACTGACAACAAATGATCAAACCTAAAACACTACTGTGTAGTAAAATAAACTGCAAGAATAACAGTGAACTTATCATAAATAGTTATATAAAATAATACTACCTTTCTGCCTTCATTTCCTAGCAATATGTATTCTAATATTCTGTGCTCTGAGCAGTTATCTAACTAAATGCTCCTCAGATATTCTGAGCTGGCTCACAAGCCCAAGACTTTGAAGTATCTGGAGTGCCATTTTCTTTGCTGAGTATAAATTTATCTTATAGATTTGCAATGATCTGTTTAGATGCCTGTTCTATTCTCACTGTGTTATGAACTTCTTGAATCTTTCTATCTTCAGTGCCTATCCTCAAGCTGGCACACAGTAAGCTCTAAAACACTAGTTCTCAACCAGGGACAGTTTTGCTTTCCAGGAACATCTGGCAATGTCTGTGTTGTCATGACTGCAGGAAAGCTACTGGATTCTAGTGGACAGAGGCCAGGTGAGAATGTTCACATCCCACAATGCACAGGACAGCCCCCGATAATAAAGATTTTTCCAAAGTGTCAAGAGTGCCAAAGTTGAGAAACCCTGCTCTAATATTCAGCTCTACAATTGTTGGATCACTGAAATTAGAGTGGATTATATAAGTAACACCAATTAAACGTATACATACGCTAACACAAAGAAAAGTTATCTCTACTTTTAATTAGAGTATTTTTGTATAAAGTTCCACATATTATAGATGATAAATAACAGAAAATTTCATTAATTCAGATTTCAGTGATTCATAGAACTCATTAAATCTGACTTTGTGATAGTGAATTTGCAGACATCAAGTCTGTCACCTACTTACGTAAGTGACTTTTGGCAAATCAGAGTTTCCGTTACTTTATCTATACAGCACTTCTTGGGTCATGTGTTATTAGTAGGAGCTCAATGTAAGTCGAAGCTGAGTTCAATGCAGGCAGTACTAGCCACTGAAGGTCAGTTCCAGAGTGCTCTTGGTGCTCCCTCTTTACTATCCGGGCACGCTGTGTGTCTTTATTATTCCACCTACTCAATTGTAGGTTAGTGACCAATTTTATCTATCTACTAAAATGACAAGGAATGGTGCACTTCAGTCATTTCCCTTTTCTGAAGACCTAGCACAGCGACTCTGGGAAAATAACCATCAAATATCCTTATCACCAAGTTCTAAAATGTCCTACAAAATCTACTGATACCAAAGTAAAATGAATTCACTGAATTAGAGTAATGACACACTGAAAATCAACAATGAATATTTCATATAACAATGTAATAACTTTAACACTACTGTCTCCACTAAAATATAAAAATAGGGCCCACTTTGGCTAGGAAATAGGCCAAACTAGGCTGTCTGTTGAAAATTCAGCATCAAATGGAATACTATATGGCCCTGGTATAAGGAGTACAAATTTGCAAAACTTTGATATGTTCTTTACAAATATTTACCTATCACATAAGAACAGAAATAATCATCTCTACCACGGGTAATTGTTAGACCAATTATTTCTAAAACTAGACTGGACACTTCCTGGCACAGCGACATTACTCCACAGTCTTCACCATGTATCCTGCATCCATCCACTTCTCTCCAGAGCACCACCCTATTCCAAGGCACCATCATCTCTTACGTGGACTGTTACAACAGCAGCCTAACAGGTCTCTAGCTTCCACATTTCCCACAGCTGCACCCCTCTTCTTATTGGCAGAGACCTCAGAGGAAATGTTTTCCCTGCGGTCTTTGTAGCCCCTCTTCTCCCTTCAACTTTTTGCTCAAAAGCTCCTCCTCAGGGATACTTTCTGTGGCCAGAATATCTAAAATTTCCTAACCACTCCTCAGTCATATCACTCATTTTATTCTTCTTAATGGACTACTTTCTGGCTTATAATAGATGTTCAATACCTATTTGGTAAATGACTTCTAGCTCTAACCTCTGGCTGACACTTAACTTCCACTTCCCTGAAATTCAAAAGTGCAGGTGATCTGGCAACCTTGTAACAACTCCTTTAATGACTTCACAATTAGGTGAAAAAAAAAAGAACATTCTGCAAAAAAAAATTGTTTTTGACTTTTATTAATCAGAAAACAGTTCACGTTACACTTTCTAAGCCCTCAGTTCGTTTTTGAGCAGAGTTGTTTCTGATCCACTATCTTACAGTACGTGCATTAGATCCCAATAACTTTTAAACAACGTAACTTCTTTATTCGCACTGTAATCTTCGATTAGTTTTTTTAAATGTCCTTTTCTTCTGTTTCTTCACCAGTGATAGGAATCAAAAGTGCTACCTAACTCAGTCAATGGACAAGAACACAAATAAAAATAGGAGGTGTGGACGGTTGCTAAGGCAACAACAGCCCAACAGTGAGGCAGGTCTGTGTTAATTTGGGGGAGAATGCTCTGTCTTAGGCCTAAGTCACCTGACATGGCTCCTCTCCCCGGGCCTCCTCTCCAGAAGGGGAATGTCCTGCATTTCCCTTGCAGAGGGAAGGTCATCCACAAGCCTGCATTCGGGCAGCGCTCCCCAGGGCTTCCTGAACCTCCCCCTCCTTCCTGCTCCATCAGACCAAAGACCAAGGATAACAGTCCTCACCTGCCGGCTCTCGGGGCTCCCGAGGCGACGGGGTGCGACGCGGCGACCAGTCAAGGACAAGAGGAGAATGAGGCTTGAGCCAAAGGAAATAGTCTAGTCAAGAAATTAACACCTGTGGCCGGGGCACCTCAGTTTTCTCATCTAAAACAGTCTCACCTTCTCCCTGGAGCCGCCGAATCTACACTGCACAGTTGTCTGCCCCTCTCGGACCCCTAAGAGGCCGGTCGCTCACCCAATATGGCGGCCTCGGTCAACTCCGGCAGACGGACTTGGAGAACGGAAAGTCGGGAGGGACATTAAACCCTAGACTCGACAATTTCGCGCTTCGATTAAGTTCGGCAATTTCCGTCAAAGGGACAGAGGGCGGGGAGGATGGCGTAGCTTCCAGGAGGAGAAACGGGCGGGTGGGGAGGAGGAACGGCTCGGGCCTGCAGTTCCGCCGGAAGTAGCGGTAAGCAGACGCTGAGCGTCTTCGGTCATGTCCGGCACTTTAAGGGGCGGTTCTTGTAGTCTTCGGGCGCCGTGGAGGTACTAATTTAAGAAATACCCCTTTTATTAACTTATTCCCAAACACGAGGAACGGAAGGCGGATAATTTGTGCGCTACTTTATTCAGAGACTCCGGTTTTTACGTGGAGGAATAATATTAACGTACTTTGACCTTTAACCTGCGGCCGTGTGCGCCGGAGGGAGACGCCTCTGTCTCTATATAAGGAATTTTCCGACCTCTTACAGCCTTTTTTTCATCGGTGCGGTCCAGTAGCGCTTCTTTTTTTCTCCGATACTGCCCAGCTACCGGATCCCGGGTCACCATGGGTTTTGGGGACCTGAAAAGCTCTGCTGGCCTGCAGGTGCTCAACGGCTACCTGGCGGACAAGAGCTACATCGAGGGGTAAGCGGACAGGCTGGGGCCTGGGTCCGGCCGGGGCCACGTGGCGTGGCCTCCGCTGCTGCTGGAGGAGATGAAGACCAGCCCCAGGGCCCTCGCGGGGTAGAGACTACGAGCGGAAAAGCAGGTTGCTTTCCCCTTAACTTGGTTCAACCAGGTTTTTTGTTTCTTTGCTCAATAGTAAATGTAAGGCTGTATGTAGGTCTATGTTAGGAATTGCAATCCTTGTAGCACTGGTCTACCAACTGAAAGGCGTTCCTCAGGATGGCGGGGAAAACCAGATGATCATAGATGTTAAGGGACTTATTAAAAAAAAAATAAAGCAATTTAGGTAGCACGCTAATATGGGCAAGTTCCCACTAATTAGTTTGATGGATGGAGCGTTTGTCACTTTTTTCCTGGTGTTTGTGGCTTTTCTTTTAAAGGTGTAATTATTTTTGTATTATCGTTAGGTATGTGCCATCACAAGCTGATGTGGCCGTATTTGAAGCAGTCTCCGGCCCACCGCCAGCTGACTTGTGTCATGCTCTACGGTGGTATAATCACATCAAGTCTTACGAAAAGGAAAAGGCCAGGTAAAATTATTTTTAATTTATCTTAAGAATAGACTGCTCCCTAAGCTTAAACTCAGGATTGTCACACGACAAAATTGGGCCCAGGCCACTTTAGTTTTGTTGGGATATTGTATGCTAAATTTCTGTGTGACTGTAGAAGGCCAAGAGACTGAAGTGCTCCGTTTTTTCACAGAACAGGTAGAACATGGACAACTGCAATTCAACTTTTCCCCACACTGCCCTGCCAATGTGCCTGGACCCTGACCTGGGGGGCCCACCTCTGGGGTGAGAGGGTGGCTCATTCATTCAGTCCTTGGCCATTCTTCTGAAACTACCAGCAAGGGTGGAAGTTTGGGGAAGTGGACTCCAGTTCACTAAGAATGGAACTGAGCATACTTAATGAAATCTCAAACAGAAATGTTCATACTGAAAGAGTAAATCATAGTGAGTATTGAATATAACATCTCCCATGCTACTAATGTTTCTTGGGTGAGGAGTTAAACATATGAAAGTATTTACTTGGGAGAGTTAAAGGGTAAATTCTTAGTACAAAAGGGGTCTATTGATAAGCAGTGATGAAAACAAGTTCTCATGTATTGTCTGAAAACGACATTATACCAACCCAGTAGTGGTTCGATTTAAATTTTTTTTAAGCCTGCCGGGAGTGAAGAAAGCTTTGGGCAAGTACGGCCCTGCTAATGTCGAAGACACCAGAGGAAGTGGAGCTACAGACAGTAAAGATGACGACGACATTGATCTCTTTGGATCTGATGATGAGGAGGTATGACATAAATTAATGTTTGTCATTGTGCTTAGCACATGCTGTGTAGTAGCAAAATTGCCTGGATTTGAATCCTGGCTTCACCACTTTATTACCTGCTTTTTAAAAACTCTGTTTACATGATGAGTAAAATCAAATCACCATCTTTCGGCTGAGCTCGTGATGGATTTGTTTTTTTTCTGACAAAACTGGTTGTTACTGTGGTGGTCCCACCAACTTTAAGCTGAAGAAATTAGTTATATTTTTTCTTTCCAGGAAAGTGAAGAAGCAAAGAGGCTAAGAGAAGAACGTCTTGCGCAGTATGAGTCAAAGAAAGCCAAAAGTAGGTCATTTTATAATTTGGCTTATTTAACCTCATACATGTTGTAAAAGTGTGAAGAGATATTTGAAACTTGACCCCCCACCCTGAGTAATTTCCTTCATACTTGTTGAAGGGGTCCATATTCTGAAACCACCTGCAGAGGTGGTTTTTCATAAAACTTCCACAGCTACTGGTCTGCAGCTGTTCTTATGGTAGCAGTTGTGGCATTCCTCTGTGGGACATCAACTGTTACACAATTAAATGCCACTTCCTTAGCAAAAGAGAAAGTGGGCCCTATGTGTGACAAACAGCATATTCTATGGTTTGACTAAGGAGTTGATTGCTTGCAAAACAAAGATTTGTTAAGTGGCTTGCACTAAAATGAAAAAATACAATTATTACAATAATGCTGTTATGTTTTTCTAGAACCTGCACTTGTTGCCAAGTCTTCCATCTTACTAGACGTGAAACCTTGGGATGATGAGACAGACATGGCAAAATTAGAGGAGTGCGTCCGAAGCATTCAAGCGGATGGTTTGGTCTGGGGCTCTTGTGAGTTTAGTTTTTGCTTTTTGAAGTTGCATCTGAAATTGGCATAGTTTAAACCTTTGCCAGTCAACAGGTTTTTTTCTAAGATTTTTCCTTATGTTCTTTTTCAGCTAAACTAGTTCCAGTGGGGTATGGAATTAAAAAACTCCAAATACAATGTGTAGTTGAAGATGATAAAGTTGGAACAGATATGCTGGAGGAGCAGATCACTGCTTTTGAGGACTATGTGCAGTCCATGGATGTGGCTGCTTTCAACAAGATCTAAAATCCATCATGGATCATTGTACTTAAATAAAAGCTTAAAAGATAATCCATGGCTCTTGACTGTAAATAGGATGGTGGTGTTTATAGTCCTTCCATTTTGAGAGAAGAAATTCAGTGGATAGGTAACTCAAAAATAGTATGTATTTGGGTCAGCAATTCATACTCAACAGTTTTTAGCCCAAAAGGGGAAATTACCTATTACTACTGTGAAAATAGGTAGTTGTTGAGTAGATTATTACAAACTAATGGAGATGGATTTAATCTGAGTACATATTCCTATTAGTGATGTTCTTGGCAATGCATGATACCACCTTTATCTACAATATTTCACGTTTTCCTATTTGCCTTGTTTTTTTAAAAGAAACCAAGATGAACTTTTACTGGTTGACCAAGTAATCTGAACCTAGCATCTTACAAGTTGGAGGTTACACGTGACTGAAGTCACACAACTACAAACTCCTCCATGTTAAGTGTCAGGACGTGGGGTGTGTAACATTACTAAAGGACACGTAACCCAGAGGAGGGAAGTCAGGTCAGGTAAGAGGATTCCCAGGATTTGGTACAAGCTAACCATTTGTCAAGGCTGATGCTGCAAATTTAATGTCTCATTACAGTTGAGGTAAAATTTTGTTTTATTGGATGTGTGATTTTTAAGTACTGTTGTGTCTTGGAAGGAAAGTTACATAGGTAACTGATTCCCAGGCTGTGGTTCATCAACGTGGCTTGGGTATGGAGGTGGGGACTAAGAGGGACATTTTATTTGGATTTGGAAATCTGATTGAACCTGTTGGGAGTAGAGGGACTTCAGTTGCTGAGGAAATGCTGGTATGTGTACTGAGTAAAGGCAGTTTGTTTAGTCAAGGGACAGTTAAATATTGGAAACAGGTGTATCTCAGTTTGGGCTGTATGTAACATTTGATAATATTACACTAGTTTTTACAAAGGTAGAGCTTGGAAATCGCTGACCTCTATTTTGTAGTCTAATCTGTGTACACGGAAGAGATTAAAATGAGTTCCTAATTTTCTAAAGAAAATTTATTCAGACATGTATGTACTGATGAGTAAAATCTTCACAAAGCCATATTTCACCCATTAGACCCAGTCTAAAATCACAGGAGAAATTTTCAGGTTGTCAACATCATGAGAGGCAGCAGAGGGCAGCACTTCCATTTTCCAGAGAACTAAGCAAGCCTGGGATTCTGGAAATGCTATGGAAAGATACAGATCTAATAACTGGTGAATACTAGCCAAAAATAATTCACAGTCACTAACATGTTAAAAGGATTGAGTACTAAATAGTGACGAAAATGGTAATAACAAAAATTACTAATGACAAACGATGGGCAATTTGGTTAAGTAAAGCTAAAATAGGATGGTCAATTCAATCATAGCTGTCCTGTAAATCTTAAAATTATAAATGAAGCATGTGACATTAAAATCTTGACTCCACAGCCTTGAATAAAAGTATATTTGATGGTATCTTTAATTTCACATTTTAAAAAGTAGATAATACAAAGTTCAAAATTCAAGGTGTTACACAGTGAAGTTTCCATGATACCCCAGGCATCTGGTTCACCTCCTTAAAAACCACCAGTGTCACCAGGTTCTTAGGTCGTTCCAGAGCTGGTCTAAGCATACACAAAGACTAATTGTAGCATAAAACCAATTGTTCTGTACCTTGCATTTTGTCCATACAGACTTGGATGTCTTGGAGATTGTATCTTGGGTATTCTGAATCAGTACATAAAAAGTTTCTTAACTTTGTATCAGCTAAATAATTCATTGTCTCATATATTATGTAACAAGTCTATTGAATCTTTAGGTTTTCAATTTTTTGCTGTTATGAACAATGCTCACATTTGCTCGTGAGCCAGTATACTGAATGGACTGTTTTTGAACCAAAGGGCTCCGAAGGCATATGGATACACAGAGAAATTTTTTTTCTGTTTCTGGTTTTGGAGTGGAAGACAAAAAATGAGAGGCCACCTTTTTTGCATGTCCCATAAGAGATTACAGACTGAAACCTTACTTTTCATATTCAGCATCCCTAACGGCTCGGCAATGTGAGAATGAAAAATGATTCAATTAGTATCACTACGTTAGATGATATAAAAATACTAAAGAGTTGAGAAAATTACTAGAGGAAGGTGGTTCAAACAAAATTGTTAAGTCATTTTGTGATTAAGCTAAGCAATACTAAAATTCTGAGGTTCAGAGAAGGCTAGAATTTAAGACAATTTTTTAAAAGAAATCCAGACTAAGCTGGGTGGATCTTGATTAGTAATTCGTGTTTAAAAAAAGACTGAAAGAGAATATTCCAGGAGGGTGTGAAAGGCAGAATGATGAAGGCAGGAATGAGAATACACATTTGGGTGGGAATTAGACCAGTTTGGCTGGATTTTGCAGTGTCTGTTGGGGATTAGATAAGGTGGGGCCACACTGTAGAGGCATTTTAATTATGTAGTCTGGCTTGTTCTATAGGGGGGGGCATGGGGAGCCCTGAAGTTTTTTAAGCCAGAGAAAGACAAGATAAAGGCAGAGCTCTGATCTGGAAATGGTGTCCGTGGAAGCAGGTAAATAAATGTTATAATCCTAACATAAGTGGAAATGACTAAATTAAGACATACAAACTCAAATATTTTATAAACTATAATTTAAAAAGTAATGGAGACTATAACAACACTGAAACATGTTTAATTTTTCATTCACTATTACTATGGAAAGATAAGCTTATGGATGAAGATACAAATACAAAAAGTTGCATTAGTGTTTTGGGATATATGTATTGTTTTCCCAGACAAATACAGTCTGACAATGGCAATTTTTGTCCTTGGAATAAAAATTTTAAAATACAATTCTCATATACATTGTCTATTTTGGACTTCATTATAAGCCTAAGAAATAAGGCAGACACTGTTATCACCATTTATTGATTAGGAAACAATTCTGAAAGATGACTTACTAGATTAAACAACCTAGCGAGAGAAGAGGAACTCAAACCCAGGTCTACCGAGGCCAGTTAATGCACTAGCAGTGAGTAAATTCTTCATTCCTACTTGTAGACAGTTTAATCTTACATTATCAGTGTAACTTGCTCCATACCCTCAATTTATTAGAATGAGAAAGTAATACCACATAAGAGTAAACTTAAAATGGAAATTGAGACTGATAAACAGACATGGACGGGTAATGGTTGGATGGATGATAACAGTCAAATCACAAAATGCCCCAAAGGAAAGCCTGTCATTTGGAATGTCATTGGCCTTAATGACACTCAGTAAAGTAAAAATCAAAGGAAAATGTCCAGACATCCAAATATTCATCCCCCACCAAAACTGGAGAACTATTCAAGCCTGATGCCATCTTCTATCCTTACTTTGTCCCTATAAAACAGGACAATTCTCTTCTGAACATAGCTCGTTTTCCAACCTCTGTACATTTGCTCTTGCTGGACCACCTACCTGAAAAGGCCTCTTTTCCTCACCTGCACTTGTTAAAATCGTACTCATTCTTCAAGATGCACTTCAAATACCTTTTGCAGGAAGTCCTTCATATTCTACTCCTACCTGCCCCCTGCAGCCTCCCAGTACACAATGTTCTTTTGTTGTACTTATAAACTGTCTTGTCTTAAAGTTCTCTGTGGAGCTTCCTTATACCTGAATCACCAATGCCCAACTGGAGCTCCCTTATTCCTACGAGATTTTAATTTTTACTCAAGAGAAGGAAAGGATCTAACATTTACTGAGCAGTTACCATGGTAGAAGATGCTAGGAGTTTCACTGAATAAGTGTAATACCAGGTAATATTTATCAAGTATTTATAGGGCTAAGAATTGTGCTTAGTGCTTTACCTGCATCAGCTCATTTACTTTTCACAATAATCCTATGTGGCAGGTACTACTATTGTTATCCCCTCTTTGCAGACGGGAACGTGATGTCTAGAAATTTTAATTTAGCCAAGGCCACAGAGCCAGGGGAGGAGGCTTGGGGTCCCCAGTCCTGTGTCCAAGCATGGGTCCTACACTACTCTGGATCTTCCCTCAAACTGAGAACAAAACACAAGCTCCTGTTTCTCCTGGGAAGTGCCTATACCAGTTGCTACTTTCTCCAAGTGGATTCCTGTTACATCCCCACTATCAGCTACTATCTAAGCCACTAAAACTGGAGTTCTTAATCTGGGGTCTAAGGAATCCCTGATATTTTACTTAAAAGCATTTTCCCTGGGTAAAAGCCCAGAAAAATAATTTTCATTAGATTCTCAAATGAATTCAGACTTCCTCCAAGAGCTTGGCAGACCCTCCTTAAAATATTTTTCTTTTTGTAGGCTCTACTACTCATATCAAACATTCAAAATACTGAAATCCCGTATTTCAGTATAATATTGAAATGTAAGTTTGTATACAACTGAAATACTTCATTTGATGAACAGAAAGGTGTATTTTACAGACATGTAATTAAGTTTTTATTAATTTTGATTTTCAAGTTTCAAGTTTCCTTTTTGTATTCTAGAGCCAAAAATATTTAAGACCTCAAATATTTCCATATGCCCCCGGAAAACTCACAGGCTTTAGACGCTGTGTCCATAGAGCCTAATGGAACAGGGTTCAAACTCACAAAGGTCAGCAGTCACCACCTGAAATACAACTTCCAGGATGGCACCTGCTCCATAATTTCCTTCTGCCCTTGGTGGCTGAATCCCCTTCCTACCCCTCAGCCTTCCTCTCTCCCACAGCCCCAAGAGTCTCTCCATTTGCTCAAACTAAGCATGGGCTCTCGGAGTTCTCTTTTCTTTTTTGGATCCTCCAGCTTTTCTCCTGATCCTGGGAAACCAGGCTCTCCCTTGGGGACCACGTGGAACCCAGAGTATAATATTGCAAACCCTAGAGGGTCAGGGTTAAAGAGCCAGAAACTCACAAAGAGCAGTTCTCTCCCTGCCTTCTCTTACCCCAAGCTGGATGTAGCAGAAACCATGATGTTTGGGGATGATCGAAGTTTGCAGTATGCTGAGCTAGCCACACATTTGGGGGGAACAGTATCCAAAACCAGGCCTGACTGTTGCATGGAGCTAACAGTAAAGAATACAGCCAATAAATTACCTAACGAGCATTTCCAAAAACTAAGAGATGAAATAAAAAAAGACAATGATTCAAGAAATAACACAGCTCTCCTAACAACTTTCAAAATAAAATAAAACTGAGAAATTAATAGGAGACTAAATCTATTTTTAAATTGTAGTGAGTAGCAGACTTTGTATTCATTAAACAAAACAAAACAAAACCAGCAGAGACAGGGATAGGAGGAGGATCTTTAGGAAACCCCAAAAGCAGGGGAATATATTTCTAGTGCTTCTTCACCTCTTTACTGGATGCCACCTTTCCTCCCTGAACAATCTACATTTGCCTTGGCTCTCTTATAGCATTTATTACTGTCTACCTTGTTTCAGGAATGTTTTAATCTCACTTCCTAAAATGTAAGTACCTTGTGCATCTTGGCATCTCTCACAATATCCATCTACTATGGTTCTGTATACCTCTTAGGTACTAATCTATTTGCAAAAGGGGTAAATGAATAGAGGTAAAAATAAAGTGAGACATTTGCATCATGAAGAGGTCACTGACTTAAAAGTATTTTTTACTAGTCTTAGATGCCTATGTAAATTCAGTTAGAGGAATAGAACTAGGTGGAATCTATCAATGTATCACATCTGCTTTCTTTTTCTGAAATCATTTTGAGATTGGTCTGGCCTATCTACTTGTGGGGTGTCAATGTTCTATGTTTATAGCATTCTTATACATACTTGCACATACCCAGAACTTTCCAGAAACATTTATATTTATAATGATGTCATGAGGGATTAAAGATGAGAGCACATCTCCATTGAGAGATGGGGTCTATGTCCCCTCCCCTTTAATCTGAACTGGTCTGTGACGCTTTGGCCAATAAATACTGTGGAAGTGATACTGTGTCAATGTTGGGCATAGCCTTTAAGAGAACAAGAAATTTCCACCTTGATCTCTTGAAGCACTAAGTTGCCATATAAGGAGTCTGGCTATGCTGAGGTGTCATGCTGGAATAGCTGTGTGAAGAAAGAGGAGAAGAGAAGAGGGAAACTGGGGGAAGGGGAAAGGGAAGAAGAGGGAAGGGGAGAAGAGGCAAGGGAAGAGAGCCGCTGCTCAGGCAACCCCCAGCTACTCCAAACCTCAGCCATCTGGCTCATCCCAGGTCACCTGCAACTCAAGACACTGTGAATTAGAGATGAACTTCCTTTCTGTGCCTTTTTTGAGTTCCTGATTCTCAGAATGGTGAGATATAATAACAACAAATTGTTGTTTTAACCAACTAGATTTGGGGGCTGTTTACTAAGCATTAATAGTTAACTGGAACAATGCTTTAAACTACTATAACCCCCTATTACTTTAATTCATACATGTATATACACAGATTACATGAAATAAAGAAATTAAGGACACATGCTGCATTTTAAGAATGTCAAATAGGTTACTTGCGCAAAATTAAAGTGAGCTTAAACACATTTTAACATTTTTGAAATTAGTTAATCATATACTTAAGATCGAAGACTTAAAAGTTATTCAGTTGAAAAATATAGTAGGTCATATTATCTCAATAGTGGTGATCAATCCCACTACAGTATAGCAAGAATAACAGATAATTTAAGGTGCAGGGGGAACAAAGGTAAAATCTGTCCTAAGTTTCGTGTCCATACAAAAGTGTGATGCCAATAAACTGACCAAAACAAGAAGATAAGGTCAGCTCTGTACCTTGGCACTAAACAATTGGAAAGCACCTCGTTAGGGGACCCACACACAAGCCTTACACTGATTTGTGGAAGAAGAAGAATTCACTGGACTGTTTCTAGGAGACACATGCTCTTGGTTTCAGAGTTCCTGAGCTGCTCACTCACTATGCCAGAACAGCTGACTTCCCACAGTGTGTGCTTGAGTATTTCTGCAACTGAAGCCCGAAAGCCTGCTTGGAACTTCTTACTAATGAGGACATAAAGGATGGGGTTCAAGCAACTATTAAGGAATGCCAAGCCAGTGGAGAGGGGGATTCCAGCCTGCAGCACCTGCTGGAAATTGCTATTGCTGTGAATTGTGAGCTCCCAAATGTTAAACAGGTGATAAGGAGTCCAGCAGATCAAAAAGGCCATGACCACAGCCAGGATGGTCCAGAAATGCTTACTGGAGACTATGATGCTTCGCCTCTTCACCTTGAAGAAGAGAGACAAGTAGCAAATGCTCATTGTCAGCAAGGGAAAGAGGTACCCCAAAATAAATTTTACCCAGGTCAGAACATGGTGCCGCATCAGAGTGAGGTCAGGATCATGCTCATGGAAATTGTTATAGCAGAGAGTGTGGTTATTGAACTCCACAGTGTTCCGGAAGTAGAGGGCAGGACCACCCATCAGAGAAGCCAAAAGCCAGACAAATACAACAACAATCTTGGAGTTCCTCAGGGTTCGGTGCTGATGAGATAAGACAGGGTGGAGCAAATGGATATAATGGTCCAGGCTGATTACTGTCAGAAAAAAAACACTGGCAAACATGTTCAACTGGGCAATGAAGGAATTGGCCTTGCACAGCCAGATGCCAAAGGGCCAGTGGAAATTCATGGCCACATAGGAGATGTACAGGGGCAGGAAGAGAAGAAAAATGAAATCCGCAATGGCCAGATTAAGGAACCAGAGAGTGGTAACTGTCTTCTTCCACTTGAACCCTGTGAACCAAATGACAGTGGCATTTCCCGGGATGCCCAGAACAAATGCTAGACAGTATGACATCAGGGAGACCCAGTGAATGACTCCTGGGTGGACCTGCTCCTCCAAATCAGATTCTGGGGAGTAATATTCCACGGCGTAGGAGTAATTCTCAAAGTCTTCGAATAATGTTTCATCTAGATCTTCCATGATCTTGCTAAGTGGAGAATGAGGATATCTACAGAAGCAAATTTAAAAAGAAAGAAAACAATTTTTAACAGAAGAACTATTCAATGCACAACATAAGGATAAAAATATTCCATCTGAGGTACTGGAAATAGGATATTTCTTGGTAGGACTTGTGATTACACTCCAGGTGTCCAAGTCTTCATGGACCCTCAGTTTTGCTCTCATGTTTCCCAAAGCTGCAAGAGTTTATTTTTGTGAAGTATTCAGCAAGTGCAAAATTAAAATGACTGATTCTACAAGGGCAATTCCTCTGTTCATAATGACTGTGGGCTGACTAGAGAGAATCTGACATTCAACAGGCATTTATTAAGTTCTTACTATGTATTATTATTTTATGAAAGGTGCAAATGAAAACAGATTAATACTTATGTGATGATGACTGCAAAATCCTTATTTGTACCCCGACTTTTTAAGCTCTAGACAGAGTTCCAACTGCTTCTTTAACCCATCCACCTGGATGCCACAGGCAAGCGCTGAAGATTCTGACCCACCATTTTGCACCCACAGATGTACTGATTCTATGTTTATGAATGCAAACATGTTTATCAGAGCTATAACAATATGGAAGGCTTTTCAACTAAAAGGATCTTTTGGAGTAAACCTGACTATGACCATTTAATTTCATTATTAACTATAGAATGCAATTAAACATTATTTTAAGTTTTTACTTTACTGGAATTCCTTTATTTTGAGTTACTTTGAATTAATTCTTTCCTACATTTACAACAAACAACTTATTAATTACTTTTGTTTATTTCTGTCCATACCAAATTTTACCTATTATCAAAGTAATTTTTCTTTTGTGGCCTTTTTTTCCCCCTATCAAGGTGAGTTTCCCTGGGTTAAGAACTCTTAAATGTCAATTTCTTAATCAAAACTAAGTTTACTGGTTACAATTTTAGCTTCATCAATTCTATTTTGTGCTATTTCTATTAGTATTCAAAATCAAGTACAGAAAGATTAATAGTTGTATTCATTTCATAGAGCTACAGTAGTTAATAGGGCAAATATTTAAGATTTGGGATTATAGCAGGGTAAGAACGAAGAGGTCAAAACATCTTGTGTTGCCTAGAGTCACCTCACCCTCAATTTGACTAACAGTGAGTCCAACCTAGCTTTGTCTGAGGAATCTGGACGGGCATAATTAAAAAGCAAAAGCAACTCATTAGTTCTCTCAACCCCAGACCCAGCCAGCTTCTCTATTTTGAACATTCAGCTCAAAAGACACCTTTTCTTGGAAACCTTTCCTGAGATTACCTTTCCCCAGATAATTGTAATAACTATTATTATATAATAGTCAATATTATTGAGAATTTACTATGTGCCACGCATAGATGATCTAATTTGACCCTTGTAAGAATCTTACAGAGTTGGTAAGTAGTACTATTATTATTGACATTTACAAGAAAGGATACTGAAGCCTGGAGAAGCTTCACACAACCTATTAATTAGAGAGTCTAAGTCTAATTAGACCCTTCTAATTAGAAGGATCTAAGCTCAGATCTGTTGGACCCAAAGCCCGAGCTCTTAACTACCAAGACATTCCCCTCTTACTGTACTTAATTCACTCCACTGTCACTGATGTATTTTTAATTTCTGCCCTACCTAACTGTGAACTTCTTGAGAGCAATGACTGTCATTTCTGTACACCACAGTGCCTAGTATAAGTCTTAGCATATCATTGGTGCTTAATGTGTGTTTAGTAAGTGATTGGCTCTGCTATGAATCCTGTTCAGAACCAAATGTAATTTTAATAGCTCAGTTCAGAGTCTGTGAGTTCACCCCTAAGTCAATGTCATTTCCAGAACCTCTCTGACCTTGATCCACAGTTCTATCACCAGGATCTTGGCTTCTTCCTTGAGACCAAGTCCTTTCTTCATGTGTCCTCCTCCAGTGAGCAAGAACTGGCCTCTTTCTTGCTCCCCTTTTATTTCAGATCTGGGAAATAACTCTGCCCTCTCCTCTCCTTCTGGTGGCTGATCCTTCTCAGTGTCAAATCCTTTCCAGTCTAGTCCCCTACTCAATTTTGGTTTTTTTTGCCTGTATGCTAGGACACCCTACCTTCCTGGTGCCTAGGCTATTAGCAATTTTGAAGCCAAATGGCCTAGGTCTAAATCACCTTACAAATCCCTAAGCGGTAAGTAGAAGGAACCTCATTACCCAAACACAGAAAGCCCATGGAAGACTCCTAATTGCAACACAACTAGTATCCTGGCCAGGAGTCAGGAGCCTTCCTCTTTCAATGCCTTTACTGAGCCTGCTGGGCCAGAAGGATCACAGTGTCTGCTAAAGGACACCAACCACTCTTCCCACTTCTCTTGAGGTGGGGAGGTACTTTGAGGATGAGTGATCTATCTTACCAGTTTCAGAATCCCTTCAAACAAAAAAAACCAAAAATACCTGTATCAGAGAGGTTCCTGGTTTTCCAGAAAGCAGGTGGGTTGATTAGATGCAAGAACCACTTAATTCAGGCTTGGAGAAAGATCTTCATGAGGAGCTGAATGTCACCCAGCTGAAGCCTTCACAAGAAACATAAGCTAGGAATTCCCCTACGACTTAGAAGTTTTTGTGTGGTGGTGATGGTGAGGAGCAGGAGTAGGATGGAGACGAGAGAAGACAGAGTTCAGCAACTGTCCTACCGAGCCCTTGGGCAGACCCAGTTAACCCTTGGAGACACATTCTTGATTAGTTATTATACCTTGTTTACACACTGTTCAAAGTTTCCAGGCACCTCCTGATCTAATTAAGTTTTTAAACCTCATTGAGACCTACCCAAATATCCAGAAATGAACTATATTAGGGATGCCATAACAAAGAACCCTACACTTAAAATCTTAGAATTTTAAAATAACAAAAGAAATTTGTGTCTCACAGCTCTGGAAGCTAGAAGTCTGAAATCAAGGTAGGCACAGTTGATCCCTCCTAAGGGCTGTTAGGGAGAATTTGCTCCATGCCTCTTGCCTGGCTTCTGGTGGTTTGCAGGCAAACCTTGGGGTTCCTTGGCTTGTACATTGTGGGGAAGTTAGGGTTCCTATGGCCAGGATCCTTACTGAACTTAACCACCTGATGATGTAACTGGCCTGTTGCTAGGCTACTGCTTCCACACCCATAGGCAATAAGTGATTATTGCACTATATAGAGAGCTAGGCCCAATGCTCTGGGTGGAGGCAGAGACACTAGTGCTTGGCCTGCCGCCAGGAGAACAAGCTGGGTAATAAACCCTTTCACCCCAAGAACGTCCTACTGTCATTTCTTTGGTCACATTGAATCCACGCTGAAACCCATTGGCAGGACATACATGCATCACCTTATATCCACCTTCATCATCACATGGCATTCTTCCTGTGTCTTTCTGTCCAAATTTCCCCTTTTTATAAAGACACCAGCCATACCGAATTAGGACCTACCCTAATAACCTCCTTTTAACTGATGACCTCTGTAAAAATCCTACTTCCAAATAAGATCACACTGTGAGATGCTGGAGGCTAATACTTCCACCTATCTTTTTTGGGGGGCCACAGTTGAACCCATAACATTAATTCAGAGCTGTCAACCACCATTTCTGAATCCTAATCATTCATGCACTCACTGAATATTTATTAAGTGCCTACATCTGTAATGCACTGTCCTAGCTGATTGTTACTCTTCACTAAATAAGACAACTTTCTTCCCTTAGATTTTAGATTCTAGCAGGAGGAGATAGACAGTAAAAAAATAAATATAATGAAAAAAGCAAATCACATACTATGTAAAAAAGTGGCAAGTACCATAGAAGTGTTAGTCATGTGGATATTTCAGGCAGGAGTGTTCCAGGGAACAACAAAGTATTCCAGGGAACTTTGCAAAGGGAACAACAGTGCAAAGCCCTAACATATTCCAGGAACAGTAAAGACACCAGTATGTCTAGAACAGAGTGAGCAAAGTGAACAAGGGAAAGAGTAGAAGGAAAGAAGCAACAAGCGTGTGGGAGGTCAGATAATGAAGATGTTTGTTGTAGCCATTGAATGACACTGGCTTTCACTCCAAGGGAAATGGGAGGCCACTGAAGAATTTTGAGCAGAGGGAAAAAGCAATCTGTTTTATATTATAGATCCTTCTTTCTGTGAATAGTCTGAGAAGAGACTGTTGTGTGTAGTGGTGGGTGGTGGGCAAGCAAATATAGAGTGGAGAGAGCAGCAAGGAGATGGCTTCAGTAATCCAGGCTAGAGATGAGGGTGTCTTGGATCAGGATGGTAGCAGTAGAGGGGATGAAAAATGACTGGATTCTAGATCTATTTTGAAAATAGAATCAATAGGTTTCTTAATGGACCAGATGTGAGAGAAAGAGAGGAATCAAAAATGACCCCCAGACTTTGGAGCCTTCTGTGCCAGAGTCCAAGGCCCTCCACTACCCCTTTTTCATCTGCTTGTTGGCTTGAATATGGATGCAGTGATGAGCCATCATGTATGATGTGGATGAGGGAACCATGGTTTTTCACAATGTAGAAACTTGGGCCCCCAGATGACCTTGTGGAGCAGAGTTGCCCTGCTTCTCGGGATGACTATGTGGGAAGATATTTCTACTACTCTTTTGGGCTTTTGCTAAGGCAGGGGAACCTGTATTCTAGCTAATTTAGCTTCTCTAGGCCTTGTCTTTAAGCACTGTGGTGGAGACCCGGCAATGCCTAACTCCTGTTAACAGATGTTATAAGAAACCCTTGAGGAACGCATCTCCTCGAGCAAGGGAAACAAAAGCAAAAATGAACACATGGGACTACATCAAACTAAAAAGTTTCTGTACAGCAAAGGACACCATCAGCAGAACAAAAAGGCATCCAACAGTATGGGAGAATATATTTGTAAATGACATATCCAACAAGAGGTTAACATCCAAAATATATAAAGAACTTAAACGCCTCTATACCCCAAAAGCAAATAACTCAATTAAAAAATGGGCAGAGGATATGAAGAGACAGTTCTCCAAAGAAGAAATTCAGATGGCCAACAGACACATGAAAAGATGCTCCACATCACTAATCATCAGGGAAATGCAAATTAAAACCACAATGAGATATCACCTCACACCAGTAAGGATGGCCAGCACCCCAAAGACTAAGAACAACAAATGCTGGCGAGGATGCAGAGAAAGGGGAACCCTCCTCCTACACTGCTGGTGGGAATGTAAGCTAGTTCAACCACTGTGGAAAGCAATATGGAGGTTCCTCAAAAAACTCAAAATAGATATACCATTTGACCCAGGAATCCCACTCCTTGAAATATACCCAAAGAATACAACTTCTCAGATTCAAAAAGACATATGCACCCCTATGTTTATTGCAGCACAATTTATAATAGCCAAGATATGGAAGCAACCTAAGTGTCCATCAGTAGATGAATGGATAAAGAAGATGTGGTACATATACACAGTGGAATACTATTCAGCCATAAGAAGGAAACAAATCCTGCCATTTGCAACAACATGGATGGAGTTGGAGGATATTATGCTCAGTGAAATAAGCCAGGCAGAGAAAGACAAATGCCAAATGATTTTCCTCATTTGTGGAGTATAACAACGAAGCAAAACTGAAGGAACAAAATAGTAGCAGACTCAGAGACTCCAAGAAGGAACTAGTAGTTACCAAAGGGGAGGGGTGTGGGAGGGCGGGTGGGGAGGGTGGGAGAAGGGGATTGAGGGTATTATGTTTAGTACACATGGTGTGAGGAATCCCAGGGAAAACAGTGCAGCACAGAGAAGGCAAACAGTGAAAAAAAAAAAAAAAAAGAAATCCTTGAGGTAAGAGCTGCTCCTAACAATGGTCTTGGCTTCCAACTTACTGGAAGGGAGAGAGGGGAGCTTCCACCAGGAGGAGGGAGAACCTGACCTTGCGAGGGACATCTCTCTTACCACAGCAAAAGTTGGGGAGCCACTTAAAGAACACCCTTTTTAAACACAGAGACTGAGTATGAAGGAGTTTCTGCAGTTGACTCTGGTGTGCTGGTAGGACTCCCACTTTCTAAGGAAATGAGGGGCAGACCTTGAGTTGTGATGATATTAGACATATACTGTTTTGGCAGAGATAAAACATCCTGTTCCCTTTATTTCATAATTTAAATGTCCCCAGGTGAAGGTAACTTGAATAGGCACAGTATTCCAGGTCAGGGAGACAACAGGATTTGGGTGAACCACAGAGTAGCAGACTTGCCTTCCGCGAACAGCAGCTATTCAGTTCTGACCAACTGTTTGCATGTGGGAAATAAAGGCTCAGTATTACCAGAGTTTATGAAGAATGGTTGAATATCTATAAATTTTTTTAATGTGAAGAACTTCCAGCTTCTAAACTACTATTTAAAAAAAGCAGCTATGGGCCATGTTCAAACCAGCTACAAATTTGTGATCCATGGGGCTGGCAAACTCTTGAACACTTTGAACTTTTCAACAGTGAAGGAGACTTGTGTTGGCCTCTGTGAATGACTTATCCCTTGGTCCAAAGGAGGCAACCACAATTTAATGTTACACAAGGCCTATCCAGAGACCCTCTCTTTCTGGCAATTAATATAGGAGACTAGCTATAAGAGTTAGGACAACTCTTTTTTCCCTAGGAAAAAAAATGCCATGGACAAGTTCTTGACTCTTCTGAGTTTGTGTTACAGGGAAGACCCTGGTAAGAAAAGCAAAATAATGGATCAACATCTGGGACCAGAGCTACTTGGTGCTGTTGACAAGGCTTCTGATTTTTGAGAAGGAATAAAGCATGCTGATAAATGAGATCTCGGCCTGCTTCCTGCCATCTCTGATTAGAAGGCCCCCATGTCCCTGTCTCATCACTGCTCTAATCCCCACAGCTTGGTCTTCCAACTCTTACTTGCAAGCCATGCTCTGCCCCCATATTGAACTCAACCATGTTGGTAATTCAAAGTATAACTCGGCCATCATCCTGACCCATGGTCTTACCTCTACTTCATTCTCTGACTGGGATAACTAGGTTAACTGCCTTGTTCCTAGTTCTTGCTCCTGGGTTCATTTTGGATTGCTATACCTCTGGTTCTTCCCAGTCCTCTGGAGAACACTGTAACCTCTGTTACCGCATCTCCATGATTCTGTGCCTTTGCTCTCTCCCAGGCTCCATGCTTCTGTGCTCCCACCTTGGTGAGACTACTCACCTACCACCTCATGAGGCATTACCCTAATGCCAATTCCCATCCCTTATCACCACCCAAGTATACCAGTGATCCTCAACCCAGCGTAATTTTGCCTCCCAGGGTATATTTGACAAGGTCTAGAAATGTTGGTTGTCACACTAGGGGAGTGGAGGAAAAGTAGTGGCATTTAGTGGATGGAGGCCTGAGATGCTCCCAAATATCCTATAATGGACAGCCTCCACAGAGGTTGTCCAAATGATCTTGCTCCAAAAGTCAGTGGTGCCAAAGGCAAGAAACTCTGATCTACACATACTGGGCTCGGTCTGCACTCCTTCCTTCTCTTCCCTGCTGCTGAATCTGCTCTTTTACCGTGGGGAACTCTTATCTTGGAGTCCTCGGTTGGCCTGGTCTGTTCCATCCTATTACCAACCAATTGTGCTTTATAAAGGTTGCAAACTGCTGGTCTGTGTGTTTAATTTGGTTGAAAAAGTATTAAAAAATGTTTGATGTACACACCTATATTTAAACATGGGGAGGTTCCACAAAAAGATTCCAATTGTTACCCTCTCTTGATAATTTATATTATCTGTTAATAATGAGCTTGACTGTCAGTGGCTTCTGCTTTCCTCCTCAGACAGGTATGTACTCTGATTTGCAGTGTTCACCGCCTATCCCGAATCACTCTTTATGATACTTTGCAAGATGCTGTCAGCACTTCAATTCAATGTTTGCTACCACTGCACCTTATATATAGTAAGAAATAAAATTGTTCAAAGAATTAAAACTACACACATGTGAGAAAGAACACAAAGTATGGATAATGGAATCTCGAAATATCTGCACCCTCAAAGCAAAAAATGTGCTCTACAAAAAAAGGCTTACTATCTTGTGCATTTCTGCCAATTCAAAGCTAAGAGTCTATAGAGATGCCTTTTTAAACTTTAAAAAATTGATATTCTGCTGTGTCATCAAACATGTTGTGTTAAACTTATCTGTTTATTCTTGGTGGGTAAGAGAGGAAGGTCAAAAAGAGGTACAGAAAGAAAATGTGGGAAAAATCTGTCCTCAGTTTAATTATGTGGATATAGGTGTATGTACATATGTTTTTCGGAGAAGTGATGGAAAGATGTGTGTGAAGACTCAGCAGTGAAACAGGAGGAATGTCTGGGCAATAGAAAGAAGTCTTATTGGACAATAACCAGAAATGAAGGTGAGGAAGAGGCAGAATGAGGTCTTTAAGCTCCGGTTTACAGGAAACACTCTCATTTATTAAATAGGCAGTCCAACCACCTTGGCTGATGGGAGGCCATACAGCTTTTCAATTTGGAAAAGCACAATAACAATGCTAGGATGAGGCTTTTAGACTTGACTGAAAAG
The DNA here is from genome assembly GCA_032199065.1 of Smutsia gigantea. NCBI lineage: Eukaryota > Metazoa > Chordata > Mammalia > Pholidota > Manidae > Smutsia > Smutsia gigantea. Next base: position 181,109 of record JAVSCE010001984.1, read on the forward strand.
AGGAAATAGCTACTGTATTTGTCTTAAACCATATGTGCTGCCGAAAGGCAAGTAAATAATTCTAGCTGAAATAAAGACTACTAAAGATATACATGATCATAAAATCTTTTGAGTAGCCACTTAAGCAAGTGCCAGGCTATCCTGTGGACATGGACATATGCAGGTACACTCAAGTCTGTTAGAAATGTGTGGAAAATGCTTGGTGCGGAGAAAAGTTCAGTGAACCATCCCTGGAGTCTGGGAGCTGGTTTCCAAGGACTGGGAAGAGGCATACTTACTGCAGGGATTCAATGGCTGTGAGGACCCATGTTGTCACATTCCTGGGTTACATTTACCCAAATACTCAAGTGGCAAATGTCTGATTCTGGAGTACAGAACTATTAAATGAATTAAACAAATTGGTTTCTGATCTATCCAGATTTAATAGATGGTAAAGCTGAAACTCTTTTCTGAGTAAATAGATTTCACTGCAAGAGTTCTGGCAGAAAGTGTTAGCAATAAATTGTCTACAAAACCCAAATGATTTGGGAGAAGGACATCTGGTAGAAATATGCATCATTAAACTTTTAAATATGGCTTTAAATGAGATTTGGCTATAGAGGGAAACATTTTGTTTATCTACCTTGACAAAACACAAAGATTCCTTCTGGCAGAATATTTGGTGAATGTAGAGAGGTTTGATTTAGTTCCATATTGTTGAGTTAGATGGATTTCCACGAACCACTGCAAAATGTATACCTAACTGAATCTTAAGAAAATTCAGGCTCTAATCTACTTTGAACAGAGAAGAGAATTTAATGTTACTGACCTTTGTCTTTGCAGACTGCCTTTGTGGACTGTCCCTTCCTGGTGGAAAAAGAACTCAGGAGCTGAATGTGTCTCCTCTGAAAACCACCGGGGCCATTGAGGGAGAATGTATTTTACTTTCGATCAGATGACAGGAATGAATACAAAGAATGAGCGGACATGAAAGAGAAGCTCTTTGGTGAAAACCACAGATCCATGACCTGGCAAACATATATAGTCGGCCAACTTTAGTTTTCAAGGGGTGTCTTAGGGAAGAGAGATTTTCGAAAAGCGTGTGTGTGTGTGGTTATTCAGAGGCATTGCCCAGTATTTTCCACTAACTATCAAATATAAATTGCATGCCACACCCCAGATTGTACTCAAGATGTTTGGCACCAGTAGAATATTTTGCTGTCCTTTGGATGAACAATCCTGCTTGGAAGGCTTTGAGGCACAGCAGTGTCTCTTATAAAGATACCCTGTTTACTCAAAGGAAGCCAAGAAGGTTTAAATTAAAACTGAAGGTTGGGTGTGATATTGACAGCTCCTGCTGGTTGGGAAGTGGTAAAGCAATAATTGTCAGATTGCACCTCCCACGCCAAGCCCTGGCATAGCTCACCCTTTAATAGAGAAACATCTTGCCTATCTGTATTCCCTTGCCATTTACTGCTTAATGCCGTACATTAAAACCAATGACAATATTCTCTGGCATAATAGGAAGAGTGGAAGTATTCTGATTTGGCTGGAAAAGAGACAAAAAAGAGGAGAGTTCTGGTAATGAGGGCCTTTGAATGTCATGCTTAAGCATTTGGATTTTATTGCATTGCCAGTTGGGAGCAAATAAAAACATCTGAAGCAGGGAGTGATATCACCAAATCTTTGTTTTTTTAAAGATCATCTGGTAGCAGTTTGGGATAATACTGCCACAGCTGAAGTCAAAGATAGAAGGGCCCTAGGCAGTGAGAGTGAGAATGGAGATAAAGGAAACCGGGAGACCTTCATTTAGGAAATGAACAGAATCTTTCAGGAAGCTTCGCTAAACTGAATATAATCTTCAGAGTAACTTTTTAAATGAGTTGACATTAAATTCAACCTCAGGTAGAAAAGCTAATTTTACACATCAATGTTTTATTCACTTTTAAAGGCAGTGAGGTTGGGAGAGAGTTTTTCTTTGATGAAAAACAAATTGAATCAAGTGCAAATGAAATGATACCTATTTTCACTCTGCTGGGATCACAGTCCTTTCATAAAAGGCCCTTGCAGACTGACCTGCATGTCGAACTCCCATGCTGCACTTGGACAGTGTAAGAGAATGCAGCTCATATTTGAAAAGTGAGTGCCTACTTACGTACCAGTTGTTTTGATTCTCCACCCAGAACTTGGAGTTCTGACTTGTCAAATCTGTATAGCTCTGTTGGTTGCTGGGAGAAAACAGAGCAAATGATTAACCTTGGATCAGGAAGAACCTTTAAGGCTTAATTCCTTTGCAAGACTTTAAGATAACTAACACACAGGTATAATTTAAGTATCAAGCAATAAAGTGGTCTAGGGGCTCTGGAACCAGAATGCCTACCTTCAAAGCCCAGTCTCCCCTCTTCCTGGCTGTGGAATTTTTATTTATTTATTTTTATTTTGGTATCATTAATATACAATTACATGAGCAACATTGTGGTTACTAGATTCCCCCCATTATCAAGTCCCTACCACATACCCCATTACAGTCACTGTCTATCAGCGTAGTAAGATGCTATAGAATCACTACTTGTCTTCTCTGTGCTATACTGCCTTCCCCGTGCCTCCCCACCTACATTACATCTGCTAATCGTAATGCCCCTTTCCCCCCTTACCCTCCCTTCCCACCCATCCTCCCCAGTCCCTTTCCCTTTGGTAACTGTAAGTCCATTCTTGGATTCTGTGAGTCTGCTGCTATTTTGTTCCTTCAGTTTTTGCTTTGTTCTTATACTCCACAGATGAGTGAAATCATTTGATACTTGTCTTTCTCTGCCTGCCTTATTTCACTGAGCATAATATCCTCCAGCTCCATCCATGTTGTTGCAAATGGTAGGATTTGTTTTCTTCTTATGGCTGAATAATATTCCATGGTGTATATGTACCATATCTTCTTTATCCATTCATCTGCTGATGGACACTTAGGTTGCTTCCATTTCTTGGCTATTGTAAATTGTGCTGCGATAAACACAGGGGTGCATCTGTCTTTTTGAGATTGGGCTCCTGCATTCTTAGGGTAAATTCCTAGGGGTGGAATTCCTGGGTCAAATGGTATTTCTATTTGGAGTTTTTTGAGGAACCTCCATACTGCTTTCCACAATGGTTGAACTAATCTGCAGTCCCGCCAGCAGTGTAGGAGGGTTCCCCTTTCTCCACATCCTCGCCAACATTTGTTGTTTGTCTTTTGGATGGTGGCCATCCTAACTGATGTGACTGGCTGTGGAATCTTACACCTATCACCTACTACCTAGAAACCTCAGTTTCCCACTTGAAAAATGGGAATACTAATAGTATTTACACATAGGGTTGCTGTGATGATCACAAGGAAATCCTCAAAAAAGTGGTTAACTAAGTACCCAGCACACAGAAGATGTTCAAGAACTGTAGCTATTATTACCAATTTAAGACTAAAAGCAGTATACACAATGAGGGTAGAAAGGTAGAAGACAGAAAGAGTGGAATTTCTTTGTAATACTTCAAGAGAAGGGTGAGAAGATTTTAAGCAGAAATTTTCAAATTCATTTTGCTTTGTGGACTTCATTATTGAATCACTGTGGTGTTCACACATTGTTAGAATACTGCCCTCTCCAGACACTTGAGTTGGGGAACCCCATTTTAGTCCCCAAATGCCATTATTACCCCACTATTTAGCCAAGACTGGTGAGAAAATAAAATACATTAACACACTATATTTCTCTTACTTCTCTCTTTTAAAAACTGTTTATTCACTTTTCGTTAAAGGATATAATCTAGGACTTTATTTCAGTTTTTACATAGAGTCTGAGAAAGCATAAGAACCATGATGTAATGTTTCAAAGCCTTGATCATAGAGAGAAATCCCTAAATCAGTATTCACTGAAAAGGGATTTTTGTGTATTCAAGTTAAGTTTTTAGCCGGAAGAATGTGGGTACTGAATTTGGAAACCATGCTGGCACAGGACTTCTGTAACTTTGTTTTTGTGAGCATATGACTAGGTAGCTAATGAAGATCTAAAATGTCCCAATGTATATTTTGGATATCTCTTCATCCATATAAGTGGACAAAACTAAAGCTTTAATCCTTTTAAATGTCTTCTGGGCAGCATTATGTCTCCTAAAGAACTGATTCTGGAAGCAGCAGCCACAATAGGGTACCTAACAGATTATAAAACTTCTTATAAATAGGTATCATCTGCATCTGTTCAAAACATTTAAAAAGGTTACACATGACTATGTTTGTGAGGGTCTAGAATCTTTAACCGTGACCTGAAATCTCTGCAAACAAAGATATGCTTCCGAAAAGTCAGGGCACACAGTGGACATTTGTGCTGCTACCATCATATACCTCTGTGTTCTATTTCATCATTACTTTGCACTGATGACGGTGTCTTGGTTCTCAATTACATGTTGTCAGTGACATTTATTGAAGTCTGGCGGGGGGAATACCTGGTTGAGGGTGGGAACTGAATTGGTGGCCATTATATTCTTCTTTTAATTTATCTTAAGATATTTCCTTTTTTTAAAGAAAGAGAAAGCTATCCTCCTAAAGAGGGAACAACAGTCAAGGAACTTGCAGACTATTTTAAACTTGCAGTGTTGTGCTCAGGTTGCGAGTCCCCGAGAGACCACCAAGGAGCCGATTCCGATGCAAACACAAAAGGGTCTTTTATTTCAAGTTCGAGCTTGGACCCACAACCTTCACCGACGCAGCGGGTCAGGAATGTGAGCCCCGCACCTAGGGCAGACAAAGCTTTTATGCATTACAAGGTGCAGGAAGAAAGGAACTTGCACCTGGCATGCGCTGGTTGGGGGATTCAAAAGCAAGCATGATTTGTACGTTTTTCATTGGCTGAGTCTGGCTGGCCTGACCGCAGGCTGATGTAAAATGAAAGGTATGTAGGTAACTGTCTGGGGTGGTGGTCATACCTTTGCCTTTAATGGTCAGGTGGCCGGTTGTTGCTAGGGGAACTATCTAGGAGAACTAGGTCGGGGTTGAGGCTTTTTTTCTTAAGATGGCCTTTTTAAAATGGAGTTTCTCTTGCTCTCACAGCAGCTATTTCACAGAACAATATTGTTGATCACCCAAAGAGGTAGTAACTCGGTGAAGAGGGTTTAAAGAAAACCTGTTTTGGTAGCAATAGTAATGTTTTTTGCCATAGCAGCAAAAACAGAAGGGGGGCAGAATGGGAAGGGCAACAATTCTTGGACTTCCTTCCATTCATACGAAATTATGCCTGAAATTATTTATGCCTTTTTTCTCCCCTGGGATGAGGCAGGAGGGCGTATGGGATAAAATGTAGTAATGGAAGATAGAACAAAGCAAAAGTTGAAAGACTTACCCATTAATCATAATCAACAATTGGGCACCGGCCTCATTATTGTGGATGGTTTAGAGACATTCACCATGAACCCCTTTAATTATTTTATGGTACTGAAAACAAAGCTAGCAACCTCAGGGCTCCACTGAGTCATGGTCGGTCAATATTAGTAGTTTTCTGAGGTCTGCAAAACCAGTTTTGAGAAGACCAGTGGAAAACTAAAGCAGTGCAAAGACAGGACACGGGAAACTGAGAGCACTTGAAATTATGTCTCTGTTAGAATGGCAGAAGGAATCCCTGAGAAAGGAGGACTTGAGGAGTCTGAGAGCTGTCTTAGATACTTGAAGATGAGGAAAAAGTAAGGCGTTTATTCGATGTTGGAGCCAGCACAAAAAAGTATTGGTGTAATAGGAAACATTTGGCTTAGCAGAAGCAAGAACTTACAGCTGTTAAAATGGAGAATGTTAAAAACCTACCAACCAACAACCAAGCAAACAGATACACTGCACTGGTGGGCACTAAGGGGGTTCCAGCACAGCCTAAATGGCTGCTTGATTGAAATAGTCTAGAAGGCTCCGATATATCCAGGAGGATGGTCTTAACATCATCCTTTAAAGGCAAGAATCTATGACAACAGGTATTATTTTTAAGCCCTTATTCTCTATTGATTGCTTAGGAAACTGAAGATGAGGAAAATTAAAGTACTTGCAAAAACCATTCAGTTGGCAAGTTGTCATGGTTACAGTACTCATCCAAATTTGTAAAAGGCCATGTCCTTAACCATTAAGCACCCGAGGCACAAGAATCCTTTCTCAACAGTCTTTAAAGCAGTAGAGATTCTGAGAATGATGCTGAATTTATAAAAGAATTCTACTTTTCGTTCTAGAGCAGTACCTGTGGCTGAATGAAAAAACAAAACAAAAAACAAGCCCCTCTTCCCAGCAAATGAGGATGACTAGATAGGAGGAAGATCAGAATAACAGAAGAAAAAAGAAAGCTGCTTGGTTCTTACACTCTTCCCCACCTTTCCTCACCCACCTCCACCTCCAGGCCCAGCAGAGCCAGCTTGTGAGAACAGTATTTAACCTTGAACTCCTGTCACAGCTGCATATTAGCCCTGTTCCAGAGGTCCACCCAGAATCTATTCTACTCCTAAAGTGGTTCTGACTCTGCTGTCAAAATCACTGCAAAATGGGGAAAAGTGAGGAAACAAACTGTGGGACCAGGAACCTAACTGCCTCCCACCCAGCGCAGCTTAGCTGGATCTGAGGACATTCAGGCAAATGCATAGTCTTCCCTGCTCCATCACAGGTTATGTCCTAAGCCCCCTTCTGATCTCTCTGACCAGATATGAATCTGGAGGACTGCCTTTGCCCAAAGGCCTCTCCTGTCCTCCCGGACCCCACTGTGATTTCTTCTTAGCCTTCTAAAGGCATGGGTACTTATAAATTGTGCATATCCAGGGCCTAGCTGACCGCTTCAGGCATAGGATACGGATGAAAGAGAAAAGCAAAAGGGGACGAGAACCTTTAACCCAACTTCTAGCTTGGATCAAAGCCCTCCACCCAAACCCCAGGGTGAGGCTCTGAGGACTTCATTTTGTCCAGAGCCCTGGAAAGGAACCAAGTTCATTATGGGAGCAGGGGCCCTTAGAGGTTAGCATGACCCATGGTCACACCTTGAGTTTTTTCCCCATGCTCTTCAGTATCAGTTTGTTATGAAAACAAATGAGAGCTATTTTATCTCAGTACACTACCTTGAACAGTTTGTGAACCATCTCTGAACACCTGCACGTCTCACTCTATACGTTCAGGGATTCCTTATAATTATCTCAGCCATGGGAATATTTTCTTGGTTTTCCCCCTTTGTCCGTCCACCTGAAAGTTCAGATTGTATGACATGGGCCAAAATTACAAGTAAGGTAAGTGAGGCTGTGTCATTCAAGTGCAGGGTCAGATCCCAACTTCCCTTGCAATTTTAACACTGTGTTCGGCATGGATTTTTTTTGTATTCATTTTGATTCCTGAGATTTTTGGCACCTGGTATAGTTTTGCTTTAATTGCCTCATTCTAGATCTGCCCTGCCATGACATTTGACACTATCTAAGTCTATGGGTACAAGGTAGCCTGGTGTATTGAAAGAGCCCTGGAACTCAGCAGATGGTTCTAAGTTTTAGTTCTGCATGTCACTTAGCTGCATGACTTTCAACTGAGCCACTTTCCCACTTGGGACCCCAGGTGCCTTGTTTAAAAAATACAGGTGACATTTAGTTTTAAACTTTTATGAGAAACTCAGAGATGGAAGAACAACCTATTCTAGCTCTCTTACTATTCTCCTTGCCTCCAAGTAGCACCAAATCTAGTGTTTTGCACAGAGTAGGCATTCAAAAAATGTCTTCTGGTAAATTTTTTTTCTTTTTGGCACGTTGGAACAAAAATATGGACCAAGGCCCAAAACAAAGTCTCCACAAATTAAAAACATTTTGCAAATGAAGACAAAAAATCTCCCCAAACAAGAATATTGTCCCTCCCTTATTCTTCCCAGAGAAAATGAATTTGAAATCATTGCTCTTTTTTTTTATGTATGGCAAAATCTTGTTGCCTTTTTTTGTTTCCAAGAAATAGTCTATTCAAATATTTCAGGTTTTGCATGAACCAGACTTGTGTAATCATCCAGCCCTCGGGGACTTTTTTCCATCTAAAGAATCTAGTACCACCCTAATGAATCACATTTCATAAAATGTAACATCTGTGAGAAAAGGTTATAAACATGCAACAGTGCCCAAAACAGCTGTAGAACTGCAGAAGAAACAGAATCTCCACTTCCTAACTAGTTCTTCATATTTAAGTTTGCATAAGGAGAAAGTGGGAGAGAAAGCATTTGTGCATAGAGTCCAAACCCCTTTTTATTTTCTTCTTTTCTTTCCTTGACTGAGAAAAGAAGGAAGGAAGGAAGTTAGGAGGGAGGGAGGGAGGGAGAAATGAAGGGGAGGGGAGAGAGAGGAAGGAAAGGATATTGGTTCAATGGGAAAGCCCATGACTATATTTTAACAGCTCTTTTCCTTATTTTTATCTAATTTCATATTATGGCATCTTTTCCATTTTACTTTCTGACCAGTAGTAGAAATGCAAGGGAAGAACCACTTTTGAGGCCTCTTAACTATACTGCTTTGCAACTTGGTTCTGGACACAGCAACATACAGTGAAATAATTTTCATTTATTTACTGTCTTTTCTCCGCATTTGATGACTCACCTTGTCCCAGAAATGGAGGCTGGGACTTGAGGAAAACAAAAGTGACCTTCCAAAGGTCATGAAGTATGGTGGTTCTTGAGAAAGAATGGATGTAGGCATACATCTATTGCTATTGTCTCAGTACTTTGGAGAACTCAAAGCCGAGTGCTTCACCAAACACTCAAGTCAGGAAATATCCTGGCACCTGTACAAGTAATACAATATACCTTCCTTGAAATATAACGCAAGCAGTTTATTTCCTGAAAAGGAACTTGGAAGGAACTCAGTAAACAAACCACTTGACACAGCTTCTTCCTAAAAATTCTTTTAGAACAGGTTCCTGTATCTTTTCTGCTTATCACAGAGTTTTCTCTAACAAGGCAAAGTCAGTCAAACGATTTGGAGCCTAAAATCTGGCTCCCTGAAACTATGTTTAATAACTTGTACATCTAGATAGTAAAAGCAAAAAGGCAACAATTTCAGGCTCATCTTTAAAACCACCTAAGAAAAGTCACCTCAACAGTAATCAGATATCCTGAGTTGAAGACACTTTGATCTTCCTTGCATTCAAGGTAACAAAAGTTTTGAAGGTTCTGAAAAGAAAAATGCCAAAATGGCCATTGTATTACTTCTAAAAAAAACCTAATTTCACCACACTAACCTGAAAAATGGGGCTGAAAGGCAGGGTCCAGAATGTTCTTTAGAAATTACCTGTCTTCTTTCACTTCAGAATTCATTTATCAAGCAGCATCTGCATTGAACTTTCAGCCAGTTACAGAACGAAACAAACATCTTCCCTGACAGGTTTTCCTGGCTGCTAATGTGCTGAGGTAGCCGTTCTAGGCCCCGAGTTAGTTTCCTAAAATGGATTTGGTAAACCTACATTAAAGGGCCATGTAATATGGACTACCGGCTTTTACAGTACCCTTTCCCCATCCATAAGGCAAGCAACATTATGCACCCAGGTAGGGGCCCAATCAACCACCTTCACTAGCATTTCCAAGGGTGAGCACCATTCGCCAAAGGTATGGAGATTAACGTCCTGTGGTAATGTTCCAGTGTTCAGACGTGCTCAATTTCTGCTTTCTCCTTGACCCTGGGCTCAATGTGAGTCAAGAAAGGGAAGTGAATTTTCCCTTGGGTTGTTTTAATGGAACTAGGGGAGTAACACCCAGCTCTGCTTGAACCGGTCAGACTGCACCTGGGGGTACTGTATTCTTTTCTGAGAATTACGATTTAAGAGGACCAGTGATAGAGCGCATCCACAAGAGTGGGAACAGGATGGAGAGAAAGCACTGAATGAACTGGTAGAAGCTATTTATACTGGAAAAGAAAAGACAGGGTAACTTTATTTAAATGCCTCAAGGTCTAGCATGAAGAAAAGGGAGCTCTTATCTGTCCAGAAAATAAAGCAATATGAGGGAAAGAGACATTTTAGTTTAAATATTGAGCAACTACTATATTATATCTGGGCCCTGGAGAAACAGCAGTGAACAGCAGTGAAACCCATGGAGCTCTCATTCTCGTGCAAAGCTGTGTAGGTGATGGCACCATTCTTAGGCTTGGAGGTGTTTTATGAGGCAACCATAAATTGAAGGTTTAGTATCAGGAAATCAGTAAGTAAACGTGAGCGAACTTGAAGATGTTCTGCCACTACTGGAACTGCTTTGGTCCCTCTAATGTTACACTTGACATAGTGACGGCTCCTCTAATGTTACACTTGACATAGTGACGGCTCCTCTAATGTTACACTTGACATAGTGACGGCTCCTCTAATGTTACACTTGACATAGTGACGGCTCCTCTAATGTTACACTTGACATAGTGACGGCTCCTGATTCTTGGCTTAGCCACAGTCTTCTGTCAGTCAATGCATATATGCAATGCTACCTCTGCTGAGCTTTTTAGAAAGATGGGGTGGCAAGGAGGGTAAAGAGAGAGAACACTATAAAATGTCTTTCATAAGTAATGCACAGTGAAGGGAAACAATGTTTCTTATGTCCCATAGTCACCCCCAAAGATCTAGTTGCCATTTCTATAACTTTAATTCTTTTTCAACTTGCCATTGTTAGTTGGGGAATGGGAGTTCTCTCTTTATACACCAATTTCCATTCTTTAATCTCTTTGAAAGAGTGTAGAGTCGGGGTTGCTAAATCATAGAATTATAATCTGTTAAAGTGAGATAAGATGTGAGAGATAATTCAATCTGGTCCTTTTATTTTCTACATGAGAAAACAGAAAGCAGAACACTTTTAAAGACATGAATACCAAAGACAGAACCACTAATAACTACTAGGATTTTAGGCAGAACATCTACTTTGGGTCAAGACAGTTTTTATATAGAATCATGTAGAACTCCTAGAAGTTATAAAGTTAATAATGAAATTTAATTTATTGAATGTATAAAGTAGCTTAGACCCTGCCAAAGTGAGAATGTAAACTAGAAGACATGAAGTTATCTAAAATGTAGCCCAGAGAGACAATGAGAAGGAAAATAATAGAAGAAAAGCTAAAAAATGAGTCAAGTGTAAGAAGGTCTAACATACTACCAAATCAAAGTTTCAGAAGGAATAAAGGCTTGAGTTAACCAGGTGGTTAAAAGTGGATCCACAATCAGAACCTAGTTTATGTTTGGGTGTTTTGATCATATAATAATAGATTATAAAACAATTCCCATAATATTCCTAATCAGGACAGAGGATGACTGATTGGGGTATAGTCAATCTGTTGATTCTCTGAGGTGCCAGATGTCCCCTAGAGAGGAAAGATACACTTACTGTTCTGCCCTGATAGCATCCCCAGGCCCTGACATCTTCAGCTTAGGAAGAAGGGTCATTTCTGAAAACAGAGTCCCTCTGTCTTCACCTAAATATGGAATAATTCCTTAAAATAGTAAAACTGGGAGACAAAAACTCATTCCAGAAAGAAATCAGGACATGATTATAAGACCTTTTATAAAGTTATCAATCTCTCATATCAGTGGTGTTTGTTATCTGCTCTTCTAGTGATTACTAGTAAAAACCTTGAGATAAAAACACATTTTTGTGGAGCAAAGAATATTGGAAGTTGGGGAGATTGTGACAAAAGAAGTGGGGACAGTCAGCTACTGTGGGAGAGTGTCTGAGCTGCTGCAGCCCCGCAAGCATAGGAGAAAATGGAAGCTAGTTCAAGCTTGGCTGAGGCTGAATAGTAACAAAATACAAGTGGGATTCCCCCACAATGCAGTGACTGCCATCTGCTTAACTCTGCTCCTCCTCTATTCACATATGAAATGAAAGCCAAAGTAGATCCTTCCTGCAGACGACAATGGGAAAGTAATAGCTCAAAAGCTGGGTGGTGGTGTGTTTCTGGCAATAGGGTACTTTAAACACTTTTCACTAGAAACCACTAAAAACCCTGGACTGAATGTAAAAATCATCTTTTTGAATGTATGGCTGAGCTGGCAAGAAAGGAAGGAAAATCCTTTGTGGCCTGACTGAAATGCGAAGGAGCAGGAATCCAGAGAGACATCAAAGCTGGTTGGCTGTCCTATGGCCCATGTGACCTTTCCTTTGCTGTCACCACCGTGCAAAGCCCAGAAAGTATAATGTAAGACCTGCAGATTTTCTCAAATGCCTGGAACCAGTAAATCTCCTAGTTGTTGGTGAGGGTCTGTGCGTGCATGTTGAGAGCACACTTTCAACTCTGCCTTAGCCTTCATTCTTTGCTTGTACAGAGCCTCAAGGTGAGAGGTGAGAGCTTAAGGCCTTTGCAGGTCTTTTCTTGGCAATGCACAGAGTCCCAAGCACAAGAACAACCGTATACAAACATGTGGCCTTCCTAAGTTCTAAGTATATGCCAGAGTTTTCCAAATCCCCTCACTCCCTAGTTTTTCTTTTTAAGCTTTTGCTTAGTCTAATACTTTCTCCAAACTGGTATCCATCACCTCAAGCAGCTGCAAAGTTAAGTAATTGCCTGTAAATTGTTTTTGATAAATGCTTATGCAGAAAAAGGTTTTCACACTGGGTGGGCTGAGTCAGGTCAAATAAAAATAGTCTTGTAAGTGAGGTTTTCCAGGGAGCCACTACCAGACAGGTCATATAATAATTCTCTAAGAATGAAGCTTTGAAGGAACTCCAGCCTCTTTTTGTTCCTTCCAGGGGCTATGGGCCTGCTGGTCTTCACTGTGAATGCAGGTTGTTAGTTTTCAAGAATATCACAGAGCAGAAGAGTCCAGGATGGGACTAGACCAAGTTAAAAATGCCACAAAATTCACTTCTTTTACTGAGACTGATCTGTTTTTTTGTTGTTGTTGTTTCTGTTTTTAATAAACACTCTGTAGATTGTTGCAAGCCTTTGGGTAATTTCCAGAGTTATGAAAAAGCTGTTCTTACCATTTTGCCAGTTTCTTGTTCCTTTCGTGGAGGAGGGAATTTTCTGAGGTCCTTATTTTGCTATTTTTGCTATCACCTGGATAGGGAGTTTGAACATGCATACTCAGTTCATCTGAAAACCATTTGGTCCAAATAGCCTGGTGTTCTTTTTTTTTTTTAATTAATTAATTAATTTGTTTATTTTTATTTTGGTCTCATTAATCTACAATTACATGTGCAACATTACGGTTACTAAACTCCCCATATCATCAAGTCCCCCCCACATACCCCATTACAGTCACTGTCCATCAGCATAGTAAGATGCTATAGAATCACTACTTGTCTTCTCTAAGTTGTACAGCCCTCCTCGTGCTCCCCCCTACATTATGTCTGCTAATCGTAATGCCCCTTTTCCCCCCTTGTCCCTCCCTTCCCACCCATCCTCCCCAGTCCCTTTCCCTTTGGTAACTGTTAGTCCATTGGGTTCTGTGAGTCTTCTGCTGTTTGTTCCTTCAGTTTTTTTCTTTGTTATTTTTTTTTGTTAATTTATTATTTTTTTTTTGCTATTATTAATATACATTTACATAAGCAACATTATGGTTACTGGACTTCGCCTATTATTAAGTCCCCACTACATACCCCATGGCAGTCACTGTCCATCAGCATAGTAGAATGTTATAGAATCACTACTTGTCTTCTCTGTTATACTGCCTTCCCTGTATCCCCCCACCCCACCCCCACCTACATTATGTGTGCTAATCATAATGCCCCTTTTTCCCCCTTTTCCCTCCCTTCCCACCCATCCTCCCCAGTCCCTTTCCCTTTGGTAACTGTTAGTCCATTCTTGGGTTCTGTGAGTCTGCTGCTGTTTTGTTCCTTCAATTTTTTCTTTCTTCTTACACTCCACAGATAAGTGAAATCATTTCATACTTGTCTTACTCTGCCTGGCTTATTTCACTGAGCATAATATCCTCTAGCTCCATCCATGGTGTTACAAATGTCAGGATTTGTTTTCTTCTTATGGCTGAATAATATTCCATTCTGTATATGTACCATATCATCTTTATCCATTCATCTACTGATGGACACTTAGGTTTGCTTCCATTTCTTGGCTATTGTAAATAGTGCTGTGATAAACACAGGGGTGCATATGTCTTTTTCAAACTGGGATGCTGCATTCTTAGGCTAAATTCCTAGGAGTGGAATTCCTGCATCAAATGGTATTTCTATTCTGAGTTTTTTGAGGAACCTCCATACTGCTTTCCACAATGGTTGAACTAATTTGCATTCCCACCAGCAGTGTGGGAGGCTTCCCCTTTCTCCACATCCTCACCAACATTTGTTGTTGTTTGTCTTTTGGATGGTGGCCATCCTTACTGGTGTGAGGTGATATCTCATTGTGGTTTTAATTTGCATTTCTCTGATGATTAGCGAAGTGGAGCATCTTTTCATGTGCCTGTTGGCCATCTGTATTTCTTCTTTGGAGAAGTGTCTATTCAGATCCTCTGCCCATTTCTTAATTGGATTATTTGCTTTTTGTTTGTTGAGGTGTGTGAGCTCTTTACATATTTTGAATGTCAATCCTTAATCAGATATGTCATTGGTATTTTGATAGGGATTGCATTGAATCTGTAGATTGCTTTAGGTAGTATAGCCATTGTGACAATATTTGTTCTTCCTAGCAAAGAGCATGGGATGAATTTCATTTTTGTTAGTGTCCTCTTTAATTTCTCTTAGGAGTGTCTTGTAGTTTTCAGGGTATAGGTCTTTCAGTTCCTTGGTTAGGTTTATTCCTAGGTATTTTATTCTTTTTGATGCAATTGTGAATGGAATTGTTTTCCTGATTTCTCTTTCTGTTAGCTCATTGTTAGTGCATAGGAATGCAACAGATTTCTGTGTATCAATTTTGTATCCTGCAACTTTGCTGAATTCAGATATTAGGTCTAGTAGTTTTGGAGTGGATTCTTTAGGGTTTTTAATGTACAATATCATGTCATCTGCAAATAGTGACAATTTGACTTCTTTACCAATCTGGATGTCTTGTATTTCTTTGTGTGGTCTGATTGCGGTGGCTAGGACCTCCAGTACTATGTTGAATAACAGTGGAGAGAGTGGGCATCCCTGTCTTGTTCCCAATCTTAGGGGAAAAGCTTTCAGCTTCTCGCTGTTAAGTATGATGTTGACTGTGGGTTTGTCATATATGGTCTATGTTATGTTGAGGTACTTGCCCTCTATACCCATTTTGTTAAGAGTTTTTATCATGAATGGATGTTGAATTTTGTCAAATGCTTTTTCAGCATGTATGGAGATGATATTGTAGTTTTTGTTCTTTCTCTTGATGTGGTGGAAGGTGTTGATGGATTTTTGAATGTTGTACCATCCTTGCATCCCTGAGATGAATCTCACTTGATCATGGTGTATGATCCTCTTGATGTATTTTTGAATTTGGTTTGCTAGCATTTTGTTGAGTATTTTTGCATCTATGTTCATCAGGGATATTGACTTTCTGTAATTTTCTTTTTTCGTGGGGTCTTTGCCTGGTTTTGGTATTAGAGTGATGCTGGCTTCATAGAATGAGTTTGGAAATAGTCCCTCCTCTTCTTTTTTTGGAAAACTTTAAGGAAAATGGGTATTATTTCTTCTCTATATGTCTGATAAAATTCAGCGGTGAATCCATCTGGCCCGGGTGTTTTGTTCTTGGGTAGTTTTTTGGTTACTGATTCAATTTCATTGCTGGTAATTGGTCTGTTTAGATTTGCTGTTTCTTGCTTGGTAAGTCTTGGAAGGTTGTATTTTTCTAAGAAGCTGTCCATTTCTTCTAGGATTTCCAGCTTGTTAGCATATAGATTTTCACAGTATTCTCTAAAAATTCTTTGTATTTCTGTGGGGTCCGTCATGATTTCTCCTTTCTCATTTCTGATTCTGTTTATGTGTGTAGATTTTCTTTTTCTTTTAATAAGTGTGGCTAGGGGTTTATCTATTTTGTTTATTTTTCAAAGAAGCAGCTCTTGGTTTCATTGATTTTTTTTCTATTCTTTTATTCTTCTCAATTTTATTTATTTCTTCTCTGGTCTTTATTATGTCCCACCTTCTGCTGACTTTGGGCCTCATTTGTTCTTCTTTTTCCAATTTCAATAATAGTGACTTTAGACTATTCATTTGGGATTGTTCTTCCTTCTTTAAATAGGCCTGGACTGCAATATACTTTCCTCTTAGAACTGCCTTTGCTGCGTCCCACAGAAGTTGGGGCTTTGTGCTGTTGTTGTCATTTGTCTCCATATGTTGTTTGATCCCTGTTTTAATTTGGTTGTTGATCCATTGATTATTTAGGAGCATGTTATTAAGTCTCCATGTGTTTGTGAGTCTTTTTGTTTTCTTTGTACAATTTATTTCTAGTTTTATACCTTTGTGATCTGAGAAGTTGGTTGGTACAATTGCAATATTTTTGATTTACTGATGTTCTTTTTGTGGCCTAGTATGTGGTCTATTCTGGAGAATGTTCCATGTGCACTTGAGAAGAATGTGTATCCTGTTGGTTTTGGGTATAGAGTTCTGTAGATGTCTGTTAGGTCCATCTGTTCTAGTGTGTTGTTCAGTGCCTCTGTGTCTTTACATATTTTCTGTCTGGTTGATCTGTCCTTTGGAGCAAGTGGTGTGTTGAAGTCTCCTAAAATGAATCCATTGCTTTCTATTTCCTCCTTTAATTCTATTTGTATTTGTTTCACATATGTCAGCACTCCTGTGTTGGGTGCATATATATTTATCATGGTTATATCCTCATGTTGGACTGACCCTTTTATCATTATGTAATATCCTTGTTTATCTCTTGCTACTTTCTTCGTTTTGAAGTCTATTTTGTCTGATACATGTACTGCAACACCTGCTTTTTTTCTCCCTGTTGTTTTCACGAAATATCTTTTTCCATCCCTTCACTTTTAGTCTGTGTATATCTTCGGGTTTGAGATGAGCCTCTTGGAAGGAGCAAATAGATGGATCTTGCTTTTTTCTATTCTATTACTCTGTGTCTTTTGATTGGGGCATTCAGTCCATTTACATTTAGGGTGATTATCGATAGATATGTACTTATTGCCATTGTTGGCTTTGGATTCATGGTTACCAAAGGTTCAAGTGTAGCTTCTTTACTATCTAACAGTCTGGTTTTTGTTCTTCTTTTTGTTGATGTGGTGGATGATGTTGATGGATTTTCCCCTTAGCTCTTGCATATTTCTCTGTCGTCCATCAGCATGGTTATGACTTTTATTCTGAATTATTTTTCAGGAATATTGTTTAAATCTATCCCACCAAGCCCTCTCTCTGGAGTTGTCTGTGTGATTTTTGGCCTGACCATATTCTTTTGCCTTTTCATGGTGATAGAAGTGGTCGCAGGCAGGTGACACCTGTGTCAGCTGGAAGAACAAAGTCCCTTCTTGCTGTTGTTCTCCTTGCCCTTCTCCGTAGCCTGTGCCGGTTACCCACACACCTGGAGGCAGGCTCTGGGTTTATCCCCTGAGCTGCCGTGGGCAGGGCCACCCTCAGGCTAGCCTAGAGCACTGTGGGGGGTTGCAGCCATGCCGGGTGCGTTCCACAGCAAGTCTGGTGCCCCTTGTTGCCTTCTGGACCTTGCTCTGGCTTCCGCGGCCCTTCCCGGTTAGCTGCACACCCACTGGGAGGAGATTCTGTGTGGTTCTGTGGGTGGGGCTGCTCTCCCACTGTTCCGCAGCTGTGGCGGGTCAGCCAGTCCATTTGCACCATTGGCCGGGGGAATGAATGGCAGGCTGCTTATCACTGTGAGGGGCTTCAGCGGGGCTGCTTTACCTACCCAGCAGCTGGTTAGGGGGCCTGAAATTCCTCAAGATTCCCAGCCTGCTGGGCTGAGTGTGCTGGGACAATTTTGTTCAGCTGTTGGGCCCTTGTCTCTTTAAGACTTTTAAAAAACCGCCTGCTTTTCTTTTGTCCCATGGGAGCCGGCTATGGGGACCCACTCACAGTCTCCATCTCAGATCCTGCCCGTCCGTTTCTCTAATCTCCAGTACACCATGCGATGTGTCTGTGCTCCTGGTGCAGATCACCAGGGCTGGTTATTTAGCAGTCCTGTGCTTCCACTCCCTCCCCACTCTGATTCTTTTCCTCCCGCTGGTGAGCTGGGGTGGGGGAGTACTTGGGTCCTGCCGGGTCACGGCTTTATATCTTACCCCCTTTGTGAGGTGCTGAGTTCTCGCAGATGTAGATGTAACTTGGCTGTTGTACTGTATCTTCTGGTCTCTCTCTTAAGAATAGTTGTGTTAGTTGTATTTTCACAGATATATATGGATTTGGGAGGAGATTTCTGCCGCCCTGTTCCAGCTGCCTTCTTGAGCCCCTCCCTGCCTGGTGTTCTTTTAAAAATTAGGTTTATGATGGATGGAGCTAGAGGGTATTATGCTCAGTGAAATAAGCCAAGCCGAAAAAGACAAGTATCAAATGATTTCACTCATATGTGGAGTATAAGAACAAAGAAAAAAACTGAAGGAACAAAAACAGCAGCAGACTCACAGAACCCAAGAACGGACTAATAGTTACCAAAGGGAAAGGGACTGGGGAAAATGGGCGGGAAGGGAGGGATAAGAGGGAAAAAGGGGCATACGATTAGCAGATGTAATGTTGGGGGGTCACGGGGAGGGCAGTACAACTCAGAGAAGACAAGTAGTGATTCTATAGCATCTCACTATGCTGATGGACAGTGACTTAATGGGGTTGGTAGGGGGGACCTGATGAAGGGGTAGTTTAATAATCGTAATATTGCACATGTAATTGTAAATTAATGATAATAAAATAAAATTTAAAAAATTAGGTTTATGAAATCTAAGAAGAGCAATATATAGCCCAATTAATACTTAAACTCCTGTAAAAAATGCAAAATTTTCCACCACCTCCTTTTCCTTCCTCAACTTGCTTTAGCTCTAGAGACTATAACAGTGAATAAATAAGTAAATGAACGAATGAATCAATCAGTTAAATCTGTCTCATCAAAGGGTGCGGTACAGGACTTAACCACAGTGGGTATAAAAGGCATGGTGCTGAATCAAAATAGACTGGCTCAAAATAAGCAAAACTGACAAGGTCTATTACATCTTACTCTACTCATAACACTAAATCTAGTTTTATATTATCTCATATAAAGTTGTAAATTTTATATTGAAGATTTCCTACTTCCTTTAATTTTTATGGAATAGATATTAGTTTGGGTGGAAAATGAGTCCCACAGAATAGTTTTAACAGTAAATTATTTCCATAAAAGGAAGAAAAGAGAGAGGGATGAAAGAAAGGAGGCAGGAAGAGGAAGATACTCTTGTCAGTTGTCAACGTGGTAGTCATTGACAAATGCTGAAAAGTATTTTGCCTAATACCTAGCAGAGATAATTATTTTCCATCAGAAAACTTATAACTAGCTCAATTAAAGGACATTAGTTAAAAAGCCTGTTTGGAAATAATCTGAAAATATTATTGATTCTCCTGTCTTTCCTAATTTGTTATAATGAATGAGTCATAGTATTTTAAGAGGATTAGGCTGCTTATAGTGAGAATGCTACATTTAAAGGACTAAAGAAGATTTAGTAACAATATAATATAATATGATTATGATATAACATAATATGATGGGATAAGATAATTTGATTCTTTCATTTCCTGTTCTCACTAGAAAATTGCCAAAAAAACTAAGAAGCCTTTTATTTTGTTTCATTATTTGTCAGAGAAGATGTGAAGGTTAAGTAGAATCTGGCTATGCATGCACACACACATACATGCACAAATATTGAGTTAATTTAATTTCATAAATGTGTAATAAAATTGCTATCCTAAATCATTTTATCTCTTTATTTCTCTATGACTCTCCTTAATTAATATTAAATATAAAACTAGGCATTCAATTACCATTCTAGCAAAGATAGTATACATCTTTAAAGACTGCTTTATTTGTAGTAATACTTAAAACTATCTAATTAAAAGCAAATGCTATTTTCCTTAGTTCTTGTGACATTAAGTTTTATGACTTTCAATTGAAAATAGGAGTGTTCTTCAAGATAGCAGGTCTAGTCTCCTGACAAAGTCTTTGTCATAGAAAAACAAATACAAGGACAGTTACAGATTAAAAGAGAAAAGATAAAAACAAATGCAATATGTGACCACTGATTAGATGCTGATTTTTTTTTTACATTTCTCTTTAAAAAAAATTAGGGTATAGATACTGATTTTTAGAAGCTATAAAAGTAATTTTGAGGACATTTGGGGCAATCTAAATATAGACTGGATATCATTAAGACATTATTTTTTGTTTTCTTAAGTGTGTTAATAATATTGTTTTGTAGGAGAATGTTCCTTTGTGAGGGTGTCTGATAAAGTCTTGGGGGCTGAAGTCTACAACATAATTTACAAAGACTCAGAAAAAAAAATACATAGTAGTTGTTCAGCTGGGAGTTTATAACCTGATTCTAATCATGAAAAGCAGTGGCTGGAAATGCATTGTCCAGATACCCTTTCAAGGAAAAACTTGTCCAAGGTCTTGGGAGAGCCATTAAGAGAGCCTCCAGCTAGCCATTCAGGGACTGCAAGCACTACAAAGGGCCCTCGTGCCCTTCTAGAGTGGCTCACCTCCAACCAGGACTGAGATGGGAGCAGAAGGCCTGGCCATTTTGGCCCATCTGGGGACAATTCTGAGGGGTCCATTTTATCACTGATTCAGAGGTTTACCTAGAGTGGGCAATGTTTGTCAGTTCTACCTTGCAGCTCAATTTCTCCTCCTGCCCGGTATCCCTCCGCCCCTTTCCACACACAGGTATTGCTCCTAAGGGCACAATCTAATTCATATCTGATCACTAAACTCTGTCTCAGAGCCTTCTTGTAGGAGAACTCAACCTGTCACATGAGATGGATATCAGACAACCTCCAAATGAGGAGCACTTCTTTTTAAGTTCTGTTTTCTTAAAAAATGGCAATGTTGAGAGTTGAAAAGGTGGCGGCGTGAGAGGTGAGACAGAGGCTTCCTTGTAAAACCTCATATAATATGAAAATAAAGCTACATCAACTACTCTTGAAAGAGCAACGGAAAAGAGGACGGCAACAAACGGCATACACCTGGAGACAAGAGCAGCCCTCACAGAAAAGGGTAAAGTACTAAAGCTGTGGTCCTGTGGGATCCAAGCCCTTACCCCACCCCAGCTCACCAGTGGGAAGAACAGGAATGGAGCAGGGAGGGAGTGGAGATGTGGGACTGCTGAATACCTAACTCTGGAGATCTGCTCTGGGAGCACAAACCTACATTACATGGTGCTTGCATGATATTCTTGTAATTAGGGGATTGGAAAGCTAAGACAGGCAGGTGCTTGCATGATATTCTTGTAATTAGGGGATTGGAAAGCTAAGACAGACACTGAGATTTCAGCCACTTGTGGAAAGCAGGGATCCATACCCAGCTCCTCGGGGACAAAAGAAAGGCGCTCAGTCTGAGAGACTTCCTAACAAAGAAGCCCTTAGCAAGAGGGCTGCTAAAGGGGCAAGGATTGCACGGAGCTTACTGCTCAGGAGAAAGGACAGGCAGACAAAATTGTCCGGGTGCACTCCGCCCAGCAGGTTGGGAGCTTTCACGATCTTCAGGTGCTCCAGCTCCCTGGCTGCCTACACAGCTCCAAGAACCCCTTCTGTGACAGGCAGACTACTGCGCCTTTCTTCTGGCCAGCCCCACCGGGCTTGCAAACCGGAAAATCCTTCCCTGCTGTTAGGCCAGCCAGAGGGAATATCTGTCTACAGCAACGAAAAACGCAAAGCACAGAGGCTTATACCTGTGTGCTCAGCCCACTGGTTCAGGCAGTGGAGACAGGCATAGCAGCCAGGAACCAGCAAACACTCCTTTCCTCCCCAGAGGCACCAATACCACTCCCCTACAATCCCCACATTGCTTCAGGGGCTGAGCAGCTCCAGAGAGTAGAGCTTCTGGGCACTAGAGGGCGCCATACACAAATATGAAACGCCAAAGGAACCTGGTCCAGAGTAAAATTATGAACACAACTCCTGAGAAAGATTTAAATGATATGGACCTTATGACTCTCCCTGAAAGGGAGTTCAAAATAAAAATCATAATCATGGAGATACGGAAAGATATTCAAGAACTCAGGAATGAATACCGGTCATAGAACCAATCATTGAAGAACACAATGGACAGTATTAAAAGCAGATTGGATATGGTGGAGGAGACAATAAATGAAATAGGAACCAGAGAAGAGGAATATGAAGAAGCTGAGGCACAGAGAGAAAAAAGGATCTCTAAGAATGAAAGAATATTGAGAGAACTGTGTGACCAATCCAAATGGAACAATATTCACATTATAGGGGTACCAGAGGAATAAGAGAGAGAAAAAGGGATAGAAAGCGTCTTTGAGGAGGTGATTGCTGAAAACTTCCCCAATCTGGGGAAGGAGATAGTCTCTCAGGCCAATGAGGTGCTCAGATCTCCCAACACAAGGGACCCAAGGAAGACAACAGCAAGACATATAGTAATTAAAATGGCAAAGATCAAGGATAAGGACAGACTATTAAAAGCAGCCAGGGAGAGAAATAGGATCACATACAAAGGAAAGCCCATCAGGCTATCATCAGACTTCTCAGCAGAAACCTTACAGGCCAGAAGGGAGTGGCTGATGTATTTAATGCAATGAAGCAGAAGGGCCTTGAACCAAGATTACTTTATCTGGCAAGATAATCATTTAAATTTTAAGGAGGGATTAAACAATTCCCAGATAAGCAAAAGCTGAGAGAATTTGCCTTCCACAAACCATCTCTACAGTGTATTTTGGAGGGACTGCTATAGATGGAAGTGTTCCTACAGATTAATAGCTGTCACCAGAGGTAATAAAACCACAGTAAAGAAAATAGAACAGCTAATTACTAAGAAAATGCAAAATTAAATTAACTATTCCCAAAGTCAATCAAGGGATAGACAAACAGTACAGAATATGATACCTAATATATAAAGAATGGAATAGAAAGAAAAAGGAGGAAACAAACAAACAAAGAACCTTTAGATTGTGTTTGTAATAGCATATTAAGTTAGTTGTTAGACTTTTAGAGAGTAGGGAATGTAACCTTGAACCCCTGGTAACGACGAATCTGAAGCCTGCAATGTCAATAAGTACATACCTATCCATAATAACCCTAAATGTAAATGGACTGAATGCACCAGTCAAAAGACATAGAGTCACTGAATGGATAAAAAAACAAGACCCATCTGTATGCTGCCTTCAAGAGACTCACTTTAAACCCAAAGACATACACAGACTAAAAGTGAAGGGATGGAAAAGATATTTCATGCAAACAACAAGAAGAAAAAAGCAGGTGTTGCAGTACTTGTATCAGACAAAATAAACTTCAAAACGAAGAAAGTAGCAAGAGATAAAGAAGGACATTACATAATGACAAAGAGGTCAGTCCAACAAGAAGATATAACCATTATAAATATATATGCACCCAACACAGGAGCGCCAGCATATGTGAAACAAATACTAACAGAATTCAAGGAGGAAATAGACAGCAATGCATTCATTTTAGGAGACTTCAACACACCACTTACTCCAAAGGACAAATCAACCAGACAGAGAATAAGTAAAGACACAGAGGCACTGAACAACACACTAGAACAGATGGACCTAACAGATATCTACAGAACTCTACACCCAAAGCAGCAGGATACACATTTTTCTCAGGTGCCCATGGAACATTTTCCAGAATAGACCACATACTAGGCCACAAAAAGAACCTCAGTAAAGTCAAAAATATTGAAATTCTACCAGCCAACTTCTCAGATCACAAAGGTATAAAACTAGAAATAAATTTTAGAAAGAAATCAAAAAGGCTCACAAATACATGGAGACTTAACAACATTCTCCTAATTAATCAATGGGTTAACGACTAAATCAAAACAGAAATAAAAGAATATATGGAGACTAATGATAACAACACCACAAAGCCACAACTTCTGTGGGACGCAGCAAAGGCAGTTCTAAGAGGAAAGTATATTGCAATCCAGGCCTATTCAAAGAAGGAAGAGCATTTCCAAATGAATAGTCTAAAGACACAATTACTGAAATTGGAAAAAGAAGAACAAATGAGGCTCAAAGTCACCAGAAGGAGGGACATAATAAAGATCAGAGAAGAAATAAATAAAATTGAGAAGAATAAAACAATAGAAAAAAATCAATAAAACCAAGAGCTGGTTCTTTGAAAAAATAAAGAAAATAGATAAACCCCTAGCCAGACTCATTAAGAGAAAAAGAGAATCTACACACATAAACAGAAATGAGAAAGGAAAAATCATGACGGACCCCACAGAAATACAAAGAATTATAAGAGAATATTATGAGAATCTACATGCTAACAAGCTGGAAAACCTAGAAGAAATGGACGACTTCTTACAAAAATACAACCTTCCAAGACTGACCAAGCAAGAAACAGAAAAACTAAACAGACCAATCACCAGCAATGAAATTGAATCAGTAATCAAAAAACTACCCAAGAACAAAACCCCCGGACCAGATGGATTCACCTCTGAATTCTACCAGACATATATAGAAGAAATAACACCCATTCTCCTTAAAGTTTTTCAAAAAATAGAAGAGGAGGGAATACTTCCAAACTCATTCTATGAAGCCAGCATCACTCTAATACCAAAACCTGGCCAAGACCTCACCAAAAAAGAAAATCACAGACCAATATCCCTGATGAACGTAGATGCAAAAATACTCAACAAAATATTAGCAAACCGAATCCAAAAATATATCAAGAGGATCATACACCTTGATCAAGTGGGATTCATCCCAGGGATGCAAGGATGGTACAACATTCGAAAATCCATCAACATCATCCACCACATCAACAAAAAGAAGAACAAAAACCACATGATCATCTCCATAGATGCTGAAAAAGCATTTGACAAAATTCAGCATCCATTCATGATTAAAATTCTCAACAAAATGGGTATAGATGGCAAGTACCTTCAACATCATAAAGGTTATATATGACAAACCCACAGCTAACATCATACTTACGGCAAGAAGCTGAAAGCTTTTCATCTAAGATTGGGAACAAGACAGGGATGCCCACTCTCTCCACTGTTATTCAACATAGTACTGGAGGTCCTAGCCACGGGAATCAGACAAAACAAAGACATACAAGGCATCCAGATTGGTAAAGAAGAAGTCAAATTGTCACTATTTGCGGATGACATGATATTGTACATAAAAAATCCTAAAGACTCCACTGCAAAACTACTAGAACTAATATCTGAATTCAGCAAAGTTGCAGGATACAAAATTAACACACAGAAATCTGTTGCCTTCCTATACACTAATGATGAACTAACAGAAATAGAAATCAGAAAAACAATTCCATTCACAACTGCATCAAAAAGAATAAAATACCTAGGAATAAACCTAACAGGAAGTGAAAGACCTGTACTCTGAAAACTACAAGACACTCCTATGAGAAATTAAAGAGGACAGTAACAAATGGAAATGCATCCCATGCTCTTGGCTAGGAAGAATAAATATTGTCAAAATGGCTATACTACCTAAAGCAATCTACAGATTTAATGCAATCCCTATTAAACTACCAACAGCGTTCTTCAATGAACTTGAACAAATAATTCTAAAATTCATATGGAACCACAAAAGACCCCGAATAGCCAAAGCAATCCTGAGAAGGAGGAATAAAACAGGGGGAATTACACTCCCTGACTTCAAGCTCTACTACAAAGCCACAGTAATCAAGACAATTTGGTATTGGCACAAAAACAGACCCACAGACCAGTGGAACCGAATAGAAAATCCAAACATTAACCCAAACATATACAGTCAATTAATATTTGATAAAGGAGCCTTGGATATACAATGGGGAGATGACAGCCTCTCCAGCAGCTGGTGTTGGAAAAACTGGACAGCTACGTGTAAGAGAATGAAACTGGGCTACAGTCTAACCCCAAACACAAAGGTAAACTCAAGGTGGATCAAAGACCTGAATGTAAGTCATGAAACCATAAAACTCTTAGAAAAAAACATAGGCAAAAATCTCTTGGACATAAACATGAGCGACTTCTTCATGAACATATCTCCCTGGGCAAGGGAAACAAAAGCAAAAATGAACAAGTGGGACTATATCAAGCTGAAAAGCTTCTGTACAGCAAAGGACACCATCAGTAGAACAAAAAGACATCCTACAGTATGGGAGAATATATTCATAAAAAACGTATCTGATAAAGGGTTGACATCCAAAATATATAAAGAACTCATGCACCTTAACAAACAGAAAGCAAATAATCCAATTAAGAAATGGGCAGAGGACATGAATAGACACTTCTCCAAAGAAGAAATTCAGATGGCCAACAGGCACATGAAAAGATGCTCCACATCGCTAATCATCAGAGAAATGCAGATTAAAACCACAATGAGATATCACCTCACACCAGTGAGGATGGCCAACATCCAAAACACAAACAACAACAAATGTTGGCGAGGATGTGGAGAAAAGGGAACCCTCCTACACTGCTGGTGGGAATGCAAATTAGTTCAACCATTGTGGAAAGCAGTATGGAGGTTCCTCAAAAAACTCAAAATAGAAATACCATTTGACCCAGGAATTCCACTCCTAGGAATTTACCCTAAGAATGCAGCAGCCCAATTTGAAAAGGACAGATGCACCCCTATGTTTATTGCAGCACTATTTACAATAGCCAAGAAATGGAAGCAACCTAAGTGTCCATCAGTAGATGAATGGATAAAGAAGAGGTGGTACATATACACAATGGAATATTATTCAGCCATAAGAAGAAAACAAATCCTACCATTTGCAACAACATGGATGGAGCTAGAGGGTATTATGCTCAGTGAAATAAGCCAAGCCGAAAAAGACAAGTATCAAATGATTTCACTCATATGTGGAGTATTAAGAACAAAGAAAAAATACTGAAGGAACAAAACAGCAGCAGACTCACAGAACCCAAGAACGGACTAATAGTTACCAAAGGGAAAGGGATTGGGGAAACTGGGTGGGAAGGGAGGGATAAGAGGGAACAAGGGGCATTACGATTAGATGTAATGTTGGGGGGGCACGGGGAGGGCTGTACAACTCAGAGAAGACAAGTAGTGATTCTATAGCATCTCACTACGCTGATGGACAGTGACTGTAATGGGGTTGGTGGGGGGTGGCCTGATGAAGGGGTAGTTCAATAACCATAATATTGCACGTGTAATTGTAGATTAGTGATAATAAAATAATTTATATTAAAAAATAGCAGACTGTATTTGCATTTTCTAATGATCAATAATTTTTTGCCAATGCAAATTGAAAGAAAGGAGGGTAGGAAAGAAAGACTCCAGGGGGAAAAGGATGAGAGGGTGGAGAATAAAGAAAATAAGAAATGGAAGAAGTGAAAGGAAAAGTCAACCTGTGTGATCCTACATGTAAAATTGTTTTCCTTAGGTTTATTAATGTAACAAAAAGAAAAAAAAAGAAATTTGCCCTCTCTGCCTCTTTAATGGAAAACAAATCATTTAAAACTTTCCACAAAGTCCATAATATAAATTTAACAACTCGCTGAAAGAGGAAATCTTGAGCTCTTTATTTTGTCTAAATTTCCACAGAATTTCACTAAAATGTGTAAGGAAAAAGTATCACAGTTTAAAATACTACCATTAAAAGGAAAGTCTATCTCTCTTGAACAGGAAAGATTAAGTTCAAAGATTGGATTCAAAGTGTTCTTCATAAAAAATCAAATAATTATGTTCACATTGTTTTTAAATTTTTAATTCACTACAGACTTGCTTCTAACAGCATCTTTTATAAATTTTACAACAAACCACCACAGCCTTAATTCTAAGTAATGATAGGGGAGGGATATGGACAAAATATCATGTCAATGCAGAAAAACAAACTAGATTTCTTCCCTTTCCACCCACTTAGACAAAGGCTCATCTCCATTCCAAATGGACAACATGAACAGCTGAGAATTTGCTGTTATTCCTCATCTCCTTTACCCAACCTACCCACCCAAACTCTCCCAAAGACCCTGTCCTTTGAGTTTGGCCCTTTTTGTACCACTTCTTACTGCATAGTTACCTGTTTTTGATGCCTAGAAATCACCTGGGACTGCTAATTCCTTGAGAATACTGAAATTTTTTCCCAGAATACTTGGGATGAGAATTTTCATGTGCTTTCCAACATTTAATGACATGACCTTCTACATCTGATTGACTGAAACATTTGAGACTGTTGGTACTTGCATTACGTATGTGAATATATACACACCACTCAAAGAGAGTTATATTTTATCATTCCCTAATTTAAAGAAATACTATGTATACATATACATACACACACACACACATATATACACACACATATGGAATAAAGAAGACATATGTTAGGACATTTACGTAACTGACATATGAAAGCTTGTCTTTGAGGCCCTGGGATATTGTCTCTGTGTCCACATGCAGTCCCTTCACTGTGTATCATATCTGTAGTACAACTACTCCTTTGAATGCTACTTTAAAAAAAAGAAACAAATCCCTCCAACTGCATTTGTAAATTCCTAAAGCCAGGAACCATGCCTATTTTTTTGGTATCTCATTACACAGCCCTCAGTATGATATTCTTCATCTAGTAGAAAGTTAATAGATATGTAACAAATAAATAGGAATAAGTGTTCTCCTAAGGGAAAAGTAAAAGCTAATTTGTATTGAGAGTAACAGTATCGATGTCAAAATGCCTAGAGAAGTCTAACATTCAAATACGAGATTTTTAAAAACGATGTGAAGGGAGAGGGAAAAAAATCAGTGAAATGATCAATATAGCCCATACCTGAGAAGGTTTCTGGATTGAGGAGATCAAGGCAATGGCAACAGTAAAGGGATAGAGTAAAGTAGCAAAAAGAACAAACATATTTGAGAGATTCAGATATGACTCAAAGATTTAATAGCATCTTTAACTCATGTATCAGAGAAAAAGGTTATGACTGTTTCAGAATGTTATCTTCAGGTTCATGCATTTACTAATGACTTACCTAAATGAGTACTTTTAGCATTAAGGTGTAAAGTATTGATCTGGGGGTAGTGTTATCATCTCTTATAACTATTATTTCAGCTTCTTTAGCTTAATCTATCAAAAGGAAATTAATCATTGAAAAGAATTCATTATCAGAATAATCAGCCTGAATACTAAAATCCCCAAGTCGGTCTTCAAATGGTCTGTCTCATATGGATATCAATGAATAGTTTAGGGGTACACATAGTGTCATGTAAACATCTAAGCAAATGTACTAACTCATTTGAAGTCCCACAGTGCAACTATAGTTCTCAAAAGCATAGCAGTGCAGTCTATTATCTAGTTGCTAGTAAAATTTAAAAAAAAGTATGTGTGCCATAAGAAAACATGCAAAAATACACCAACAAGCATTTCTTCTTCCTTCTCCCTTCTAATGTTTAGAAAATTTGTGAATTGATTTAAGCCAAAAGTAGTAAAGGAATGAAATCATTCCTTCAGGCTTAGAGGATTCTGTGCCAAGTTTCATTTCTGGCTGCATAGTTTTGGCCAAGTTCAAGATCCCTGAAAAGATATAAAGAGAAAAATACCCTTTAACCTCCAAAGAGTAACATTAGTAGAGGGTATGGGAAAAGGTCTTCTGCCTTGAGATGGGTGTGTGTGCCCCTGGCATTTGGTTTCCATTGAGAAGATGCCTGCTCTCTCAATGAATCTGAAGTAGCTACTAGGATGAGGTAATGGCTGGGCCAGTTTCACTGGGTCATGCTCTGTCAGCACATTCTTTCTTCTCCTCCCTCAAAAGGTGCTGTAAACAAGTCATCCTAAGAGAGAGTTGCTGCAGAGAATTAACAAATACTAAGTTTAAAATTCCTGAGCACACTGGCTGTTTTTAGTAGTCTAGACAACTAGAAATGTAAATTAGCACCAACAGCCAGGAACAAACAGATTATCTGACAAGAAGAGGAAAATAAAAGAGAGAAACCAAGAAAATGAAAATAATGTAATCAAATATTATTATTCTTTAAAGGAAGTTCAATTTTTAAATTACTTAGTGCTCTAGATGTATGTCAAGCAATTTTCTACTTACAGGAAAAATTTTTAAAGACTTTTGGAGATTAAATAATATTATAGCAAACTATGAAATACTACAATTAAAAATCAAACAAATGATGAAAAGATATACAGCATGTACCCACTAATCCTAAAGGCACAATAGCTCTATGCATATGCAAATCATGAGTACATATATAAACCTATGATAATCAGATAAAAGTACTTGGAAATCAATGTTAAAATACACATAAACAAATATATTCTTTATTGAGAGAAAAAATAATGCCTTTCTGCTTTTCTTGGAGGGAGGATGCCTTTGTGCATGAAGGGGAGCAGGAGATGGCAACACCCATGATATACAAACGCATAAAGATTTCTACGAAAATATGTAGACACCTATTGCCCAGTTAAAGGGGTGCTGTGTGTCTTATTCAGGTAAAAGGCTGCAATCTTCCTCTTGAGCATTCTAAAGAGCTTTTATTTATGTAATATATTTTCACTGCCATAAAAATTATAATTGCCCACAGTGAAATGACAGGGTGACAGAGCTATGCTTTATATTGGGCTGATACCTGCAGCTCAAGCATGAACAGTTTACTTAATGTGGCTCACATAAAAGGCTTTGTTCTCCATCGCCTCACTGCGGCTGCAAACCTCAATTTCAGTTTGCAGTCATTTCCTCTTCCCAGACAGATCACTTTTAAATAAACTGTACCTTTAATATTTAGATTATTTCCTTACCAACATTGATTAACAAATCCCTCTGCTTTACCTTCAAAATTATATACCACCCAACACTATTGTTTTTTGTTTTCCACTACAGATTGCATTCACACCATAATCCCCAAATCCTCAAAATAAATTGAAAAATATTTGTCTTTTCATTATCCACTCCCTTTTGTAATATTATGTATACAGTATGTTACATAGGTGTATACAGGTGTGTGTGTAGTGTGCACAAGTGCACACGGGGGGATAAGCGTGTGTATGCATGCGTTTAACAAAAACCTTTCACACTGAGTCAGTTCTTAAAGGTTTTATGTTCTGGAAGCATTATGCTAAGGGTTTACAGCAGATGGCACACAGCAATTGTTAAAAACGGGCTTGTTGTTAATGGAAGGTTTTTATTTTCTGACAAAATCCCAAAGCCCTGATCCAGGCAGTATAACATCAATGCCAGTTTTGAAGGATGTTTTTTTCTGACTCCATGGGCTTTATTCTCCCTAAACACACCCAAACAAAACACCTCCCTACTCCCAGCTCCTCTCAGTCTCTTTCATTAAATTTTCATCCTTAAACAAAAGACGAGGTTGGGAAAGGAAGGTAACCAGCATTGCAGCAAAAAAAAAAAGTCTTTAAAAAATAAAAATGAAAGTGTAGATGGACTGTAGATGCAGCTTTCCACTCCCATCACTTAAAAAGAAAGACTATGTGGAGGCTCAAGCTAATACAGACTCATTTTTTTCCTGTTCTGCCCTCCAACAATTTTCCTAAAATTGTATTTATCAATCTTCCTCTTCCAGCTGTTTCTAGAATAATTACAGGGAAAAATGATTTAACGTTGACAAGACTTCCCTAATTCATTCAATATGCAGTTCTCTGCAGCTAAATGCACAAAAAGGTCCTCTACCTTGAATTCCCTTTTTTCCATTATCTTTGTATAATTCACTCGTCTTTCTACAGCTCAGGCAGTATTAGCATTCAATACAGATATCCTAACCTGATGTAAATTACTGGGCGTTTCCAAGCGGTACCTAACCGAGATCATACACTTCTACAAATCTAGGTTCCCCCGCTCCACAGTGACACCTGGAGAGGCGGGCCCGAAGCTTCCGCCAGGTGGGAGAACGGACGGCTCAGCCAACCTGTGCCTGCTTTCAAGGCACAGAAGACAAGACTACCCCTCTGTACTCTCACCCGTCCGGGCTGAGGCTCCCTCCAGGCGGGGTGCGAGGCGCCTAGAAGGAGAGGCGCCCTGCACAGAACCAGAGGTGGGGAAGGCTGTCTTACCTGCGCGCAGAAACCGGGCGCACCCGCCGCCGCCGCTGCCACTGCTCACGCGCCTGCGGACCGACGGCCCTCCGGAGGAGTAGAGGGGCCCACGGGGCGGGGGGAGGGAGGAAAAGAAGGGGAAGGAAGAGAGAGCAGCGACGGGGAGAGAAGGGAGAGAGGAGGAGGATGCTGCCGCCGTCGCCGCGGCCGCCGAGAACCCGCGCAGCCCGAGCGCACGGCCCAGTCTGAGCGCCGCCCCGCCGCCGGCTCCCGGCCGTCGCGCGCCCGCCTCCGCGCGCCCCGCCTACACGCGCGCCCCGCCTACACGCTCCCCCATCCGGGCGCGCGCCGGCAGGCGGCCACCGCCGCAGTGTCCGGGAGGGGGAGCCCGGCCGCCCCGCCCCCTGCCGCAGCCAGCCTGCCGCCCGACGGGGACCGCCAGCGGGGGCCGGAGCATTCCGTCCTCCAGCACCACAGCCACCAAGGTGAGAGCGCCCTCGGCACAGAGGCGCCCAGCAGACCTTCTCCCACGTCCTGGGGATTTGGGGGCGCTTCCGTAGCGCCTGAGGGAAGAATCCCCAAAGACGCCCTCCTTTCCTTTTCCATCTCTGTGCGGCTGGGGTTCCCCTGACCCCTCCATGGAGAAAGTCACTGGCCTTACCTTCACAAGCCTAACAGCTGCATTTCCAAAGGACAGAGGATATTGGGGAAGCATGAAGACAAGAGAACAACTCTTGTCAGTGCTAAAGGAGCAATGGCTGAGGGGTTAGAGAATTCTAGACCAAGCCCTATCACTAATCAGATCATTCATTCAGTATTCATTCAAGGAATGTTTATTAAAACATACTGTGTATCAGGCACTTTGCTAGGCACAGTGGACGCAGTGAATCAGACTCCCTTAGCAGCCTTCACCGAAATCCTTGCCTTTACAGCTAGTGCATTCTAGACAGCAAGATATGTGATCCAGAATCAGTTCACTTAATCTAAATCTCAGTGTATGAATGTGTCAAGTGAAGATTAAAAATATTAGCTGTGCCCCTTTGACATGTTTAACATAGGCTATAGTTAGATAATGAACAAGAGTATGTGAAGAACACGAAGAATTACATAAGAATAATGAATTAAAGAGCCCAGAAAATGTTGACCTTGAAATGTCACCATTTAAAAAAATCACGTCTTAAATACTTTTGGAGATGATAGGACCGGCTAAGAAAACAGATGATTCTTTATCATGGAATCTTCGTGATCAGAGAACAGCACTTTATTGTAAGTAAGAGAGTTAAGCTGCAATTTACAATTCCTTCAAGCATCTACATCGAGAATTAACAAGGTGTTTTTAAGGTCAGCCAAGCTGTGGCTTGTACAGTTTCAACAATGCTGATGAAAATAGCACTTATAATTTGGTTTTGTTCCTTCAGTTATCCATAGAATCACTGACCCATTGAACATCAGGGTTGATTTCGTAGGCATTTTGTCCAATTCCCTCAATTTTCAGATGGAAAAAAAAGACCTAATGATGGGAGGCTAGAAAGACTAGAAACTGTAAAGAAGAGCAAAATCTGAAACCCTGACATCCACAGTCACACCCCACGCTCCCTGTATTGCTTCAATCCACCCAGTTCCATCCCTTGCCCTGGAGATGCTTGCAAAGAAGTTAGAAGTATCAGTACACATTTAAGTACCAAGGAGGTTAGAGGAGGCAGGGCTCCTCAGAATGTGGCCTGATTGAGAAGGAAGCAGTCTTAGGAGACTATGAAATGATACATAGTATGTGGATGGAAGGAAGGTGTAATAATTCTGCTACAGCGTTAGTGGTTGATCTCCATGACCTATCACACAGCTGCAGGTGCTCATTGAGAGTATCTCTTCAATCATCTGTAGTCCAATTATTGTTTCTCAGTTCCTGTTAGTTCTGAGGTATTTGACACAAGAATGATGTTCCAGAAGGAAGGTGTTCCTTGTGCCTTCCTTCACTTCTGGCAGAATTCCCCTGAATCTAAATTATCTCTGAGCTTAAAGTAGACTTTTAAAACTTTAGGCATTGAACACAGTCCTGCCATCTTCAATGTCTGCAAACATAAATATTATTTTCATTACTGCAGCTTTATGGTTAGTCTTGAAATCAGGTATTGCAAGACCTACAGTCTTATTTTCCTTTTTTTTTTTCAAAATTCTTTTTAATCATCAAGTCCTTTACATTTCCTTATAAATTCTGGTGCAAACTTGTCAATTTCTATAAAAATAATGCTTTTATTTATAGGAATTGTGTCAAATTTATAGAATTTATAGTGATTTTGACAGAATTACTGTCTTAACTATTGGATCTTCCAATTCGTGAAAATGGTATAGGTCTCTACTTAGGTCTCCCTGAGGATTTTTAAAGAAATTATTAACAGGCTTTATTCCTCAGAGCAGTTTTATATTTATTGAAAAATTGAACAGAAAGTACAGAGAGATCCCAATATACTCCCTTTCCTCCTGTCCACAGTTTCCCCATTATTAATATCTTGCATGGATATAGTGAGACATCATTGTTAATAAAATCTGTAGTTTGCATTCAGGCTCACTCTTGGTGTAGGTCTGTTGGTTTTGCCAAATGCATACTGCCACGTACCCACCATTACAGTATTATACGAATAGTTTTACTGCCCTAAAAATCCTCTGTACTGCACTGATTGACCCATCTCCTTTTCTCCTCTCTGCCTATGTGTCATATAGTTGGAATCATAAACTGTATATCCATTGAGATGGCTTCTTTCGCTTAGCAGTAAACATTGAAGATTTCTCCATATCTTTTCATGGTTTGAAAGCTCATTTCTTTTTATCACTGAATAATATTTCATTGTATAGAGATTCAAGATGGCGGTGTAAGAGGTGACACAAAGAACTCCTCCCCAAACCACAAATAGTACAAAAATATAGTTAATTAACACACCTAACCCTAAAACAGCAACAAGAAAGAAGGCTGAACCAGACTGCATACAGACCTCATGAACAGAGCAGACCTCACAAAACAGGGTAACATAGGAAAGCCTTAATCCGGAGGGACCCAGGCCCTCCCCCCACGTGAGCTCACCGGCAGGACGAAGAGAAACGGAGCAGGGAAGGGGTGGAAGCTTGGGACTGCTGAGCACCTAGCCCTGGAGATCTGCTTTGTGAGCAGAAGCCTATACTGTGTGGTGCTCTGGACATTGGGGAGCTCGGACAGGTGGAGTGCATGGGAGACTGACATTCCAGCGGTTTATGGTGGGGGGGATCCATATCTGGCCGCTCTGTGTCAGAAGAGGGGTGGGCATTTTGAGAGGCTTCCTAGCAGCGAGAGAGCTGCTGAGGGGTGGGGTCTGCAAGGAGCTTACAGCATGGGAGAAGGGAGAGCTGGACTAGGTGGTCTGGGAGTGCTCTGCCCAGCTGCTTGGGAACTTTGAGGAGCTTCAGGTGCTCCATCCCCCTGGCTGCCTACTCAGCTAGGAGGCACCCCACTGTGACCCACAGCCTGTTGCACCTTCTAGCCTGCCAGCACCAGTTTGCAAACTGGCAGTCACTGTGCTGGCATCAGGCAAGCCAGAGGGAGGCCCTGCCTACAACACCTAGACATGCAAAGCACAGAGGCTTTCACCTGTGTGCTTGGCCCACTGGCTCTGACACAGGAAACAGGCACTGCAAACAGGAATCAGGAAACAGATCTTTCCTCCCCCCTGGCACCACG